>PVJI01003382.1:0-125111 GCA_004026765.1 Micronycteris hirsuta
TTATTTTATGGCATGATTTGTGTGTGTGTGCGTGTGTCGATAGTGAAAACACATAGTAAAAAGTCGAAGCTGCCCTTACTCATTTATCAGCTTCTCATCAGGACCTTGTAGCTTTCGGGGGACTTCACCTGCCACCGGCCGTTGGGCTTCAGCCACAGGCCTGGAGAGCAGGTGGGCCGGGTCTGATTGGAAAAGCATTACTCTCTCCATCTGCCCTGGGAGCCAGACAGACCCCTCCATTTCCCAGAATTCCCTAATCCTCAGCGGACCAGATGCATCCGCAGTGAAACTGGGCCTCCTGTGGGTGTTATGAAGAACCAGGCTGTTTGAATGGCCTGGGATTATTGTATGCTCTCTGATGACTCAGTGTCCATCAGTGGAATTTATGGTGAGCAGTTAGAAGCTTCGGGGACTGCTGACCATGGGGATTAGCCAATCCACCCCCTTTCCTGAACGTCAGCTCCCCAGACAGCATCCTGGAGTGGGGTGGGTGCTGGTGGCCCTCCGCAGGAGGCCTCCATAGCAGAGCCTGGAGAGGACCGGCCAGTGAGGCTGAGCTGAGAGCGAACTGGTTGTTGGGTGCTGGCTCACGTCACTTGGCAAGAACATCGGGAGGAGGCTGACATGGTCCTGAGGCCCACAGGCCAGGCGGGTGGGTCTTGCACAACACGAACGGGGGACTGTGTGATCGGGACTGTGTCTGCCGGCCCACTCAGGCTCTCTCTCCCTTCCACCCCACGGAGCTTTGCTCAGTTTACCCAGCGTGCCAGATTCGGGTCTGTCTCAAGGCGTTTCTTTCCTCTCTGATTCTCAGAAGAATCTTTCCCCCTTTTGTTTCTCCAGGGTCTGCTTCTTGTCATCCTTTTTAACGTAAAGAGTCACGGTAGAGGGCCTTTCCCCATCCCCTCCGTAAAGTATTGTTCCCAGTGTGATTGTTCTCTGTTCTCCCTTCTTTCATGTTTCTTTCCAAGTTTTGGCCATAGGAAGTGTAAGATTTATTTACTACTTGCTTATCTGTTTTCTTCTCCGTCTTCCCTACTAGACTGTAAGCCAGCCACGGTCAGGAACTGTGTTGACCTTGTTGATCACTAAACACAAGAAAGCAGGGCAGTGCTGGGCACCTAGCAGGGGTAGGGGCTCCTCAATAAATATTTGCTGAGTGAGTGAGGGAGTGAATGCTTGTATGTGAGATGAACCACTGCAGCATTTTCTAAATCAGAGCCCACCTCTGAGGACCTGGCCTTGCCACACTCCAGCCCAGAGATGGCTGCCTGAGGCTCATGACCACGGTGACCATGGTGACACAAGGCTGCCCTTGCTCTCTGAGCCTGAGGCAGTTCCAAGTACCTGGAGGGCCTGCTTCCAACCTGAGACCTCAGAAGAGGAGGGATGGAGACTGGGGCCTGTTCATCTTAGACCTGCTGCCCACCTGTTGGACCAAGAAATCCTAAGGTCCCCTGTCAATCCAGGGGGAGGGGGTATGCAAGGGTGAACTTCACAGTTGGAAGAAAGACTTGGTGATCATTGCTGAGTGACATGCAGATGCTTGAACCAATGGAGTCAAAATGGTGAACGGGGGCACAGCCCAGTTCCCCACCTTCGCCTCAAAGGATGCATGAAGGCAGCGTGGCTTTGGGCACGGAGGGCTGTGTGGAGGACAGGGCCCTGGAGAGTCACCTCTTGACCCTCTCGTGCCCAGGGCAGGTGCTGTGGGTGGAAGAAAGGGAGGGAACATTCTAGCCCGCGGCCCTTTACTGATCTGGTCTCTGACTTAGGGCTTCCTATACGCCTAGCAGCCTCTGCCCTGCTGGGCGGTGCGGCTGTCTTTTTTCTTCCTGAAGACTCTTGATTCAGAGTCTAGTTCCCTTGCTTATACATACTCTTTGAGAGAGCCTTTAAAACATTGCTGCCAACAATTACTCATATGTTTAGAAAGTGTGAGCTTAGTGTTACTAGCCATTGCTCTCTTGTGGCTAGACATGAAGGCAGCATCACATTTAAATGAACATCTCTGGCCAATAAACGACCCAAATAGCAAGAGGAATCCCATCTCCTAATATCTCCTTCAGTCTGTCCCCTGAGTAGTGTTTTGGAAGGTGACAGCTTTATTAGTTTTCCAGCTTTCCTTTCTTATAAGCCAATAGCCAAGAACAATGAAAAGAGATAATTATGCCACAGCGTATTTATTTTTCCATATTGGACTCTGCTGGTTGCTTCCAGTTTTGCATCTATAAATGATGCTGTAACGAACAGCCTTGTATGTATGTCTTCATGTATGTGCACATATTTGTTCTTTTGGGAAACGTTTGGTTCCTAAGAATCAAATATAATGGACAACATATAAATATTTTATTATGAAATATACATGCATGAGTGTATATAACACATGTATGTATGCGTTACAGAAAAATTATGAAATGAACACATGTAAATCCATCACCCAACTTGGAAATTAGGAACACATGCAGCTTTCCCTTCCCCACTGGCCGTGCCCCTCCCTGACCACTGATCTTGTCCTGGTCCTACCTCCAGACATAGCCACTCCCCTGAATATCATTGTTGGCACCCCTTTACTTATAGCTTAACGACTCATGTGCGCATCCCCTATATTATACATACGTGTCTATTTTTATTTTGCATGTTCAGACCAGCATATAAATGTAGCCATACCCTACAAATTCTTCTATGGCGTGCTTTTATCACTCAATATTATGTCTCTGTATTTATGGAGACATGTCACTGCTGCATAGTATTCCTGCAAAGAACTATCTTACCCTTTGTCAATTTCACTGTTCTTGGGATTTCAGTCATTTCTAATTTTTGCCCCACAAACAATGCTGCTGTGAACATTTTGTCAATGTCTCCTGGGGCGCACATAAAAGTGTTCCTCTAGGAGTGAAATTTGGGTCACGTTCAAGCATAGGGATTAAATTAATTGCATTTAATTAAATTAGTTAGAGCAGGCAAGGGGAAGTTTCAGGGGCTCCCTGGCACGGAAGTTGAGGTGAACAGCACGTTGTCACACGGGGTACAGTATCTCTCACCCTCTTCTTCAACACTAACTGCCTCCCCACCTGTAAGGAAAGAGTCAATCTTGGCCCAGATAGGAGCCCTGGAGGGTCCAGCATTTCCTGAGTGCTGGAGTGTGACACCTCCTTATTTAGTGACAGATGGGCACAATGCTTTGCCCAACCTTTGGGAGCAGGACAAAGAGAACACACATTTACCGAGTACCTCAACTGGGTTAAGCAAGTTGGCGGGCATTTTACCTGTTGTATTTCATCTCATTTATTCTCCACAGCTACTCTTTGATAAAGGGTGTTGTCCCCATTTTGCAGGTGGGCAAATTGAGGCTCCTAGAGGTGGAGAGATTTGTTCAAGGTCACTGTTGGAGGTGGTGAAGATGGGATTCCAGTCTTGCCTCATCTTTTCCTGTCATAACTAACAATGCCTGGCACACGCTGGTTCTCTGCAAATACTTTGTGTGAATGTGTGAAGGGAGGAAGAAAGGCATGGACTGGGTGGCTGTGCTTAAAAGCTAAAGCAAGACCCTGGCAAGTTCAAGTGTCTAGTGTTAAGTAGCTGCTAGCTCTGCGTGCCCTACTGCCTCCTGGTCCAGAAGTCCAGAACCTTGCTCCAAAGCTGAAGAGCAGATTGAAATTGCCAAGGTGTCTTTCTGCAGAGAATGACCAGGACTCTGCATGGCCCCCTGTCTTGAGTGACTCATCGTGTTTTCTGACCTTCAGAATGACCTACAGTGAAGCAATGGGCTGCGGGGCAGATGTCCTCCTCCTTCGGTAAGGACATGGTGCTGGCCATTCTGGGCTTGCTCAGGAAACCCCCAGACATTAGGCCAGGCCCCTGTTTTCCGCTGCAGCGTTTCAAAGAGACTTGTAAGGAGGGATCCCTAATCCGCCCCAGCCCCAGGGAGGAGGTGGTATTACCTCCAGGTTGGGGTGGGAAGGGGCTGATGCTTCGTGGAAGTCGTAAATCAGGGGGCTGGGTAGCCCAGGGCAGCTGAGAAGCCCTCAGTACTGAGGACCGAATGCCGCCGGGGTCCAGCTGCAGCCCTTGTCTGACCATGAGTCTGGCACTCGCCTCCGGTCTTGGAAGCCTGGAATGAGGGCTGGGTCCCGGGCCCAGGTGTCCTCACCCTTTTGGTGCTTGTGCTTGAAAACCCGCCCCTGGGGGGTGCCTGTCCTTCCTCAGAGCTCAGCACATAGTCCCTGCAGCCAATTAGAAAAGACAAACGAGGGCTGTTGTGATAAATTATACCGATGCTGTCATGAAAATAGACAGTGTATCCTTGAAAAGACAAACTAACTTTAAAACATGGATTTATGGCAAGGGCTCCATAATCAGCCTACATTACTACTTGAAAGAACAAGAGCATTTAATAATAATAAATATATGTGTGTACATATGTATATATATCAGCTTGTAGTATGTTATTTAAAGTTTT
This sequence comes from Micronycteris hirsuta, assembly GCA_004026765.1. Classification (NCBI taxonomy): domain Eukaryota; kingdom Metazoa; phylum Chordata; class Mammalia; order Chiroptera; family Phyllostomidae; genus Micronycteris; species Micronycteris hirsuta. The sequence goes on from PVJI01003382.1 coordinate 4,463, forward strand.
CAAGGCCTTTATTCTTGACTGAAGTAAATTTCAGCTTCTAACCTTGGCTGCCTTGGGTTATAAAGTGTTATTCTTGTCACTTTATATATGAATGGGTATTAATATATTTTTATGTAGTATATTTTTATATAAGAATATATAGTTATGCAATTACCTCCATAATTTATATATAAATTTATAGTATAATTATATAGAAATTACTATATATTATATGTACTTTAATAGTTACATGCAAGTATATAAATATAATATTTTAAATTTTATATATTTATTTACACTTACGTAATCTATATATAAGCGTATAAATATAATATTAAATTTTAAATATAGTTAGACACACTTAAATATGTATTTAATGTGTAATTTGAATGAATGAACCTCGGCATGGAAATTATGGGGAGGAGTGATCACTATCAACACAGCTCACATGGAAACAGCTGAGTGATTGAAACACAGCAAGATCATGGACTCCCAGCCCTGCTGTGCAGTATCCCGAGTCTCCCCGGCCGCCCAGGTATGGACTCGGAGCTCTCCTCGCTGCACATCGGCCTTCCAAGTCTCGTAAAGCTGCAGGCTTGTTAATGTAGAAGGCTGTACAGATGGACTAACTGAAGCTTTAGTCATTATACTTAATTGGGCGAGTGGCCCTCAGAGCTGTCTATAAACTGTGTGTTCACAGTGAGGTAATTAATAACGCCACTTCCTTTTGGGAGACATATCATTAGCCATTATTTCTAGAAACATGACATTGATCTCTTTATTCAGAGAGGTAATTGCAGGTTTCTGAAAAGAGTGTATGGTTTGCCCAACAATTGCCCACAAATGACATCATCTCTGAAAAGTAAAACCCACAAAATCTGTCATTTTGAATCCATAGTTGGGATTTTGTTCCATAGGTGGTAAAAGAAGACTCTAGAAAAAAAAATAAATGAACTATTTTGGTATGGAAATAAGAGTGAAAGATAAGATTTGGGTGGGTTTTTAAAAAGATATTAGTAATTTCTCTATGAGGCTGGTTAAGGGGGGTGCTTGGGCTTATTAGGACTCTAGCAAAAGAAAAGTGAAACAAAATAAGAATTAAACACATTTTTAAAAACTTTTCCAACTCTTTTAGGTAATAGTTTTCCTATTGTGTCTTACAACATGCTCATAAATGATTTTGATTTCAACATGAACATGTGAAAACCCGTGAGTTCCAAAATCCAATTCTTCACACTAAAAGGAAGCGGGGAAATGCAACACAGGACTTGACATTTTGCACTGATTGGATTCTACACTGTGGAGCAAAAATCAAAGGGAAATTTCAGAATAATTTTTGTTAACGCCTCTAGCTGATTTACCACCAAAAATCCTACTTTCACATTCACATCAAATTGAAAAAAAATCTAACTTGCCACGTTTCACTCTTTTAGGCACTTTATAAAGTAATGATAGGATTAAAGAGAAACAAGACCTTTATTCATTTAGATTTTTTTGGGGGCCAGTTTTGAATCCTTGCCTGGTTTTGGAAACAGCCTGGGTCCATTTAAGAGGAGAGTTTAGTGAATGAGAACAACAAGGTGGCTTATTTAAATCCACTGCACAATAATCTGCTTCCAAATTCTTGTAAACTTTACATTGTGAGCCTTTCACGTGTTGATGAATTTCTTCACACCATGATTTTCCGAAGCATCTTTTTCTTATAGACTTGTTTGGCACCACCTCCGCTTTTTTGGGTAGAGTGCTGGGACACCATGGGACTTCTGCACTTGCCATACACCAACATTTCTCAGGTAGTTGAGAGGGAACACCAAATGTGCAAATGCTGCTAATAAATTTGGAACACGACCCCTTTTCTGCCCTCCTCTTGGAAATGGCCTGTGCGCTTTGAAATATCCAAGGTGCTGAGAAGTTCTATAGTGAAAGAGGAAGCTTCACTTTGATTACCTGGATGGTGTTTTTAAAGCTATTTACTCTTTTGCCTTTCTGTATGTTTTTAAATGTTTATACTAATGGGTTAAAGCAAAACCAATTTTACTCTTTTTTGCACAGTACCGATTAATATCTTGCAGGGTTAGTATTTCTTAAAACCCATATCCTAAGTGACTTTATTTACTCTGTTGAGTTTCTCTTCTTTTGTGATAAATAAAAGAATCACCTGAATATGGATCTACTGGTTAAATAAAAAAGCTTTAAAGTTAATAACTATTGAACATCACAGAGGTGAATTCATTTCTCAGATACAAACTGATTTTCATTGTTAGTCAAAGATGGGAAGACGATATTGGCAAGACTGGATGTGTATTCAGCCCAAAAGTGGAAGGGAAAGGATGTTTTTCACTACATAGTTTTTAATCAGCAATACATTTAATTTCCCCAAAATGAATTCAAATTTTAAAAGAAACTTGCCGAAACGAAATGTCTCTTTTATTTTTTATTCCGGTTCAAATAAATGATGGAATTACAAATGATGTCTAAATGCCTAAATAGTTATTTTAAAGATAATTCTAAAATGTCATTTAATGTCTCAATACCAAGTGGGTAGATATTGGATTGGATAATTTGGTATTTTCGGGTCTGGAGACTTATAGAGTGAATTTATGGCTTACGGGTTTTAAAGCCATCATCTCATGGTGAATTTGGTTAACATTGTTCAAAGCTACATCTTAAACAGCTGTGCTTTGTTTAATACATTAAATTTATTAGTAGAGTTGTCTGTTGGATTTTATTTTTAACCTGGCAGGAATGTAAGCATTTTGATCTAAATTTAATCTAAATGTTCAAATTTATCTTCAAACGCTCTAAACAACTCTCTCCAAGGTGTACTTTGGATTCCTAATTATCCATAAGAATTAAAAATCCTTTGATTAAAACAAATCACTTGCATTAGGAATCAAAACCTCTTGCTTTCCTATCCCAAAGTCAGGCCTGACTAGCCCTTGTTCATCATATATGCCGGCAGTGGGGCTTTGCTCAGGGGGGTGGGGATGCCACCGAGAGCCCTGGGTTGGGGGACAGGGGACAGCTACTGAGAAGGTTTCTCTGAAGGGCATCCCTCTAGGGTTTATTAGTTTTAGGGATATTAAAATGTACTGATTATGCTAATGCTTTCCTAATGTCTTGGATTATTCTATGCATGACAGATAAACAATGAAAAAGTCTTCTAAAGGGCATTTAAGTTAGACAAATAAATCCCGGCTACGTCAAGTTAGTGGATCAAGATGTTTTTGTCTTTCCTTTCCTGCCTAGGCGGGTCTGATAAAATCAGAAACTTCTCAACCCTTTGGATTTTTAAGTAGGAAAGAAAGACCAGATTTAGGCCTGGATGCCTCTCCCTGGACCCACTGAACCCGAACCAAGTGGCTGTGGATTGCAGGGACAAGAGCGCCTTTGTCATCTTCATTAATCAAACCCACCAAGACCAAAGAATGGGAGGCATTTTTTAAAGTAAAATAATGCACTCGAATTTGGATGTGTTTCTCTTTAATTAGTTTGATGAGCCCCGAGTCTGAGGACTTGTCAAACACCTGGTATTAACCCTGCGCTGCTGACCTAGGGAAAAAAAGCCGAGAGAGGCGAAGGGATAGGCAGGTGGAGCGAGCTGAATGAGAGGCCTTTTCTCTGCAGCCTGTGCTCCAGATGAAAAGAATCATTACCACAATGATACTTCTAATTATACTGTCATTAGGATACCTCTTCGGTGCGCCGTGGCGTAGGGCGCCTTGCCTTTAGACAACATGATCCAGGAGACAGTGAAAGCTGGGCGGCCCGGGAGGCATTTAACCCTTTCTCCAGATGCAACGCAACTTCAATCCTCAATGCTGAACTCAAGAGTTTTCAACACGCCTTGCACCTTTCTTCCCACCTTGCAGGTAAAAGGTATCATGATGAGCAAGACTTAAGTGGCCGTGGGAAAGCACATCAGTGAGGGACCCTTGGTGTGCCATCATTACCCAGATCCTAGGTGCCATGTCCACGCTTTTCTGTTCAAAGTTCCACTCACGCTGAGCCGATGGACACGTGGTTTACTGTGGAATGTATCAGTCTAACTGCCTCCACACCACTGGGTTATAAATGACCAGACGAAGGCACTGTAATAGTCCTAATTCCAGTGTGTGTTAACAAAAGCCAAAATGGTCCTAATAGAATTAAGGGCAACGTGTCTGTCCATGTAGCTTAGAGGGACAAAGTATGGGCTTCCAAGTTGGATGGACCTGGCTGTGAATCTCAGCCTCATAATTTGTTATATTTTTGGCCATGAGATGATGAATTTCTAAGCCTAGATTTCCTCATCTGTAAAATGGGAATGAATAACAGGACCTGCTTCACAGAGCTGTTGGAAGGAAGAAAGGACAGTTCACCTGCATTGCTAACCGGTAGCTAGGAAGCACGTGGCAAACACTGAGAAGGTGGTTGTGGAGGGGTAGTTCCTAGCGGTTTTCTTCAGGCGTGTCTGTGTTTCCCTGAACCGTGTTTCCCAATCTATCAGGAGTGCCTACCTGTATTACAATAAAAGTAACTCACCGTTCAATTCCCTATTTGTGAGGTTAGTTGTAAGACTCTTTCCAGAGCTTCCGAATGCCAAGTGCCTAAGAAGGCTCATCGGTGAACTTGATTCTTTATTTTGTGGCAGCTTGGAATACAACGAGCTCCTCAAACTGCTTTGGAATGAGTACCTCATAAGACACAGTAAGAGTGTGTGTGTTATGTTGGTGACTTTTGGACAGTGAGAATGATATTGTTAGGAAGAATCTCTGAACATTGTCAGGACTTCATTCTTCACGATAATGAACCGTGATGCCGCAAATGGGGGTCATGGATTTTAGCTCGAATAAATCCAATCCTGTTGACATCTTTTAAAGACTGTGTCTGCCCCCAGCCTTCCATTGGCGCTGAGATTCAATGCAACATTTTATTTCGTACATATAAATGGATTTACACATAGGGTGAGAATTTGAACTATTTGGAAGAAAAGCACTATTTATATTGAAAGGATTCTTATGCATTATTGTTATTCTTTTTAGAATAACAAACATGCAGATGTCTGCATTGAACAATAGTCCAGAGAAAGTGCAATTTGAACTCTTTCAAAATAAATCAGTGTTGTATTTCACACATAGAGGGTGTGGATTTTTCATGAAACATAATGAAAAGCATATATTGGGAGGGTTTATTTTACTGGCAAATACCACTGAAGATCTGCTGTGGTGAGTGGTTTGGGACTCATACACAGGAACCACCAAGGGGAACGGGTGTCATCAGAGGACACAGGCACGCAGCATGCAAATTTTATGCAAAACACACATATGCAAATATTTGTTTATATTTGCATCTCACTCAGTAGGATACATACATATCCTAGATAATTACTGAGCTCTGGAAAAATAGTAAGCAATTGTTGTCATATGTTTCTTCTAACTCAGTAATGAGATTTTCATTAGGTTAAATTATTATTATTACTATTTATTTTTAAGTTCTTGCTGTGATTACTTTAAAAATTTATACATCTTGTGGGGTTCTGGTATCGTGCTGAAGTCAAATTATTATGAACTCTTAAGAATAGCTAAATCCATGAGCTAGTTAGTTTTTACAATCACTGTAAAGATGACATTGTATTGCTATGAATTTTAATTAAAATGGCAGACTTTGTTTAATCCTTTTATTAAAAGAGCTCCCTACAATGCAAGTGAAAAGTTTATGGAAGAAAGCAGATAATTTTTGAGATGTTTAAATATCTTTTCTGTTCAAATCTCAAAAACATGGCCCTCCAACAATCTATTTTCTCCTTAGAAGGTAGTTTTCCAACCATCTTGTATAAAAAGTAGAGCTTGGAGTTTGCTTTAAGAATAATTAGGATCCTAAAATGTATGGTTGCTCTCTCTGAAAACTATATCTCCGAGCTCTTTTGCAATACAAGTTAATTAACTGGATTTAGATATTTGCAAGATGATATTTTTAATGGGATTACTGCTCATATAATGTTCTCAGTGACTGATTTGCAATCTAAGCTCACGGAACCGAGTGCTGAATTTCCAGCTCTTTGAGAGTTAATGTTGTGTTAAAGGAAAGTACAATTTGAACCTCATGGTTCATGAATAGGTGAGTTATTCCCCTGAAATGGAGCCGGGCCCTACCAGGGCCGCAGTGGGCAGATGCGGGAGCCGGAGCTCGCGGCCCATCACATTCCAGCCACTGCCCCAGGTAGCTGGATCCCCACACCTGAACTCCTGACAAGTTCAAGGCAATTGTGTGTCTCCTCAAAATATAATGGCCCATTATTCACCGTCTGTCTCCCAAGTGGGATCAATTAGATGCTTCTGCTCCACAGGCTTAAAGATAAACACCTATGTTTTGGTTGGTTGAGAGTTAAAATGAAACCACACAGAACCATTCAGTATCCCCAGATCTGACCATTGTGAGCAGCGAATGTTCTAAATCCACCTTTCAATGCAGTCATTCAAAATATTTGTGATTATTGTACCAGACTCGGTGGAAAGGTAAGCCATAATTTGCTTTGAAGGAAAATCAGTAGAAAAATGTCAGCTTCCAAAAAAAAAAAATTCCCTTCCCCGTTCGCCTCTGTCTCACTATTTTTTTGTTAAGCAAATATATTTCTGCCTGTCAGTTGGGTTCACTCTAATGTTACAGCTTCAGGCCTTGAGCATGACATCACTAATGAATACAATTTAAATCTTCCTGATCAGAGGACCAGCGTAAAAATAGCATTTTAAGTAAAATGTTGAAACTTTTATTAAATGTATAAATATTAGCTCAGTCAAATAACTATTAAGAGAACATTGAAATTCTCCCTTAGTTGGAGGGTTATATAATAGTGTCTCATGCTCATTGGCACTTAGTGAGTGAAACGGTCCTTTGTATTTGACCTGAGGAGATCATTTCCAGGGACCCACGGACAGTCTGCGCCTTATATCTGAGGTTCCAGGTCACCTCTGAACACCTACAAGCCAAAGGATGACTTTCAGAGGAAGCCTCTTCCCATCACATAGGCAAGACAGTTTCCCTTGGTTTTCATATATGTGAGCTACTGGGCCGAAGTAAAAATATAATTTGAATCCGGGTGTTAAAAAGCCCGAGACCAAAATCATCGAATGCCAAGGGCTGAGTCAGCTGAGAGGTCATGAGGCCTAAGTTCACTTTCTGGATGAGAAGGCTGTAGTCCAAAGAGGCAGAGGGACTTGCTGGGTAGGACAGCTCGAGCCCAGTTCTCATGCAGCCACCTGGGTAGACAGCGCAGGCGTTGGAGGGGTGGGGGCGGGGGAGGTGGTTTGGGGGGGGTGAGAAAGGGAGGCATATTCAAAAGGGGAGGAGTCCAGCTTTTACTCTTCTTGCTTCCCGAACACCCTGCAAAGTCAGGAGATGCTCCCAGACACGCACTGCCTGCACAGTTTTTGAACTGCCCCAGACACCTGTGGTGGGGAATCCCTTCCCCAGTGGTAGCTGGGGCCACAGAAGTCAGCACGTGCCTCGGTATCCCTGCAGTGATTCTGGGTCTGGCTCCAAGGGTGCCTGAGTCTACCTGCTGGGGTACACCCCACCCCCTCTCTTAGCCGCCTCTCTTGTCTGCCCCCGTACTTTTCTCCCGACCCACCTTCGATGGGGCGCTCTCTGCTTTTCTGTATTTTCACGTGTTTCAGCTTTGGAGGTTCACGGAAAGAGCTATTTTCCTACCTTATTGAACTTTTCCTAAGTCAAGGGAGTAGGATTCCACCTCCCAGCCCTTTTCACCTCATTAACCTCTACCCTTCCTTTAGATCTCGGCTCATTTTCAAGCCTTTCTTGACCTGCACAAGCAGGTCAATCCCTCCATCTCAGGCTTTCATAACATCATGTATCTGGCTTTTGTAGCACTTAATGTAACTGTAATTTTAAATGTATTGATGTGCTATTTGTCACATAATTTTTTTATTTTGAAATAATGGAGACTCAGGAGAATTTAGAAAGTTAGTACCGAGAATTTCTCACAGTGTTCACCCGGCTTTCCCGATGGTACCATCACTATCAGACATAACCATAATTACACTGTCGAAACCAGGGATTGACATCGGTCCGACACTATTAGTTTGGGTGAAAATCTTTCTCGGATTTCAACAGCCTTTACATGAACGTTGTGTGTGTGTGTAGTTTCATGAAATTTTAGATACTAGTAACTATAGCCGCAGTCAGGGTACAGAACTGTTCCTTCACCACACAGAAATTCCTTGGGTCACCCCTTAATAGCTGCACCCTTCACCCAGCTCTGACCTCTCACAGTCCCTGACCTGTTGCCCATCACTATTGCTTCACAGCGTCGGGAATGCTATGCAAATGGAACCCTACGGCATGTAGCTAGCGACAACGGCCTTCTACACTCAGCACGATCCATCCAAGCTGTGTGTTTTCTATAATTGGATCCCTTTGATTACTGAGCAGTATTTCTTGGTATGGACATCACGCAATTTGCTTGTCCACTCACCTGTTCAAAGGCATTTGGGTTGTTTCCAGTTTGGGGTTATTACAAATAAAGCTTCTAGAAACATTCATATACAGGCTTTTGTTGAACATATATTTTCATGTCTCCTGAATAGATACCCAGGGGTAGGATGGAGAGGCTGTATAGTAAGTGCATGTCTATGAGGAAATGCCCAGCCGGTGTCTGGTGCGGCTGGACCATGCTGCGTTCCGTCCAGCAGTGTAAGAGAGCTGTAGTTCTCCCCATCCTCGTCAGCACTTGGTGTTGTCGGGGATGTTACTCTAGCAATTCTGACAGGTGTGCCGTGGAATCTCAGTATACCTTCGACTTGCATGACCTTAATGGCTAATGGCACCGTTTTGTGATCTTACTTGCCGTCCACGTATCGTCTTGGGTGAAGTGTCTGTTAAGTCTTGCCTGTTCTCTAACTGGGCTGTCTGTGTTCTTCCTGTTGCGTATAGAGAGTCCTTTACATAGTCTGGATACAAGTCCTGTCAGGTACGTGATGTGCAAATATATTACTCCTTTCTGAGGCTTATCGTTTTATCTTCTTAGGAGGGTGTTTTGCAGAGGAAAAGTTCTTAATTTTGGTTAAGTCCATTTATCTATTTTGTTTTTCTCTTATGAATCATCCTTTGATAGCAGGTCTCACAAAACTTTGCCCAATCCCAGGTCAAAAGTCCCCCAGGGATTCTGATCCAGTTTGAGCATCCAGCATTGGGCTAGCTTAAGATCTTTTTTATATGCTAATGGCTATGATTTTAGCATTTAGGTTCAAAAGTGACACTAATAGTCCTTTAGGTCATTGCAGCTTAGAATGCCTGATACATACAAAGTATCGCTGGGCTGCAAAGATGACACTGACTGTCCAAAATGTTAGTTATCCAAACAGGAGTTCGAGCAACGAGAAAAATTATGTGTGTGTTAAAGTGACGTTATAGCTTGTCTGGCCAAAAAAAAAAACAAACCCAAAATAAAACAAAACAAAACCAACCAACAACAAGGACAAAAAAACAAAGGATGTGCAGTGAACGCTGAAAGAGATGGGCTTGCCGCCGACGGCCATTACAGTACAGTACACGCCGACTGTGTCAAAACCCCCAACAACTACACATGGGAGAGCACATTCTACTGCCCCCGCTTTCAAAACCAGGGCACTAAGGCTTCTCTAAGACTTGAGGGAGTTTGTATTTGGGATGAGACCACATTCTGTTTAGGGGAACAGTGTGCCACACATGTGCTGTGAAGATGCCAGTCCCTCTTGCTGAGTTTGGCAACGGTGATGGTTGTCCCTGGGGGCTTTGACATGACTCACACCGAGTTCGGCCTAAGCTAAGGTCACTGGACACAGAATCTTTTTCATGGCATGAAATCTATGGAATTTTTGAAATCTAAAGACAAAACTCTGAATTTAGTTTCTTTTAAAAAGTGGCGGGGGCGGGGGAGGCAGAGAGGAAGGAAAGAAGGAGAGGAAATAAAAGAAAGACCCGCAGGCTTGTATGTTTCCATAAATTATGTTTGTATTCCACCAATGATCAAACGCTTAGAGATGGCTTTAATAAAAAGTTTGTAACTATTCACCTGTTACTTGTGGGAAGTCCATGTACCTGTGTTCACCATTTGCTGAGAGAGAGACTCTCACAACTCCCGTACCCCGGAGTGGGGGTCTGTACTCCCTGGCTTACTCCCTTTATGACTTCCAGTAAATCCCGCATCTTAATTTCAAAGAACCAAAAATATCAGTTTGCATATGATCACCCCCCTGCTCCCCCAAATCTTGCACATTAGAGATGAGGCTTCCCAATCTTATTTTTAAGGGAACAGGAGAGAGGAGACCACTTTGAGACTTTTCGGAAACTAACACACGAGAAACAAAATAACCCATTAAAATTCAACACAATACCCTGAATTCCTGTTAGTCATTTTTGAAAAGAGAAACAGGCATTGGTTACACAAAGATAAGGCCAAGATGCTTAACAGCAGGTAACTGAGATGCTCTGGAGCAGGTGGAAGGAGGAAACGGGGGCTCTGTAACCAGGACTTCAGGCTTTGCCAGGCGGACACATGTCAGACCCGTCCAGCGTGCATTCTGGCTTGTCTCCCTGTAGCCACCCATTGAAACAAACTCTTTAGCGTCTTTGTGAATTTGTATCATGAGCTGTATTAATGAGCAAGTGGTCAGGCCACCTCTGCAAGCAAATACTTTCAAAAATAATACTACCCAGGCTCTGCCTGTGCCTGGGGCAAGCACGCGTTAACTCCTTCAGAGAAGGGGCTGAAAAGCTTACATTCAGGATACATTAATCTGAAAACAAGTGTACTTTTGTGTCCGGGGAGGATTCTTTTCATTGCCATCAATTTAGTACATCGATAGACGGAGATTCCAGCTTCACTATCAGGTTGCCCTCCCAGCCGAGACCCCTGCGCGGGCCGGGCTGAGTGAAACCGTGACTCCTCTCTGATTTCTCCTGATCATCCTGAGCGCCCTATGTTCCAGCCCCCCCACCCACGTGACCTGCTCTGAGTTTCCTGGGAGGAAAAACGCCCTCCAGGGAGTACAGATCGTTGTTCAGTTCTGTTGATAGTGTGCAAACTGAAGGCAAAAGAAACACACACAGAACACACCCCAAGAACAACTAAAAGCATTGAGCTCTTTTGCGCCAACACACCACGTGCTGTCACAAATTTTGGCCCATGGAGGGGACATCTAGGCACTAGCTGGCCCTTGGCCCTTCTCTACCTTGTTCTGAGTTTTCCCAGGATGCTGCCAGGCTTTAAGCTAAATCCTGCTAAAGTTGGGGAAAAATGGTTTTTCGCTAGGTGAACCCTTCGGGTGCTCAGACCCCCGTATGAATGGACGACCGTAATTTTTTGTTATCTTTTGTGTTAATGCCTTTGTCTTCTTAGTAGTTAGAGGAGTTGAGAGTTACAAGTATCCACAATAGAATTTCTGCCTTTACTTTGAGAATCACATGCTTCGAATGTTTAATTATTAGTTAAAATACAAGTAACATTAACGGGTTGAGTACTCACCTTGGGCCAGTACAGAGCTAGGCACTTTACCTAAATTAATCCTAATTCATGTGGCAGTGTAATACATCAGAGGGGAAGAGGGTGAGTCAGGAAAGTTCGGTGACCTGCTCAAGTAACACAGCTCATTGATGGCCATGGATGTAGCTCCAAAGGCACATCCTTCCCACTGCATGACAGTTCCCAAGGGTGAACTTCAGAAGCTGGAAATGACAAGAGTTGACAAATCAGAAAGGGCTTTCAGCCATAACTAGTCCAACCACCTCATTTATCCCTGATGGGAAGCTGAGGTTCAAAGTCACTGACTAGCCTGAACCCGGACATCTTGTCTCCTTTTCACCAATGTAAGCATTGTTTGGGGACCTCCCGAAACAAGGTCCCTGCCTTCTCTAGCCACCCCCTGGCTGCCTACTTCCTTCCCTTGCCTTGACGACTGATGTCCTTGGACTGACCCTTCCTGATCTCTGTCTTGCAACTGAAGGACTTTCCTCATTGGCGTGACCCTGTGGCCCAGAACATCAACGCCTGTTGCCTCCAACACAGTGCCTGCCTTCTCAGCCCTGAAAATTGAATTTTAAAAGCACTTTCTGCCAGTCTTGTTTAGTTAATCCCCATAATCACAAGGAATGGAAATCACTGTTAATTTTCCTATGTCAGTCCTTGAGCAAGGAGACCAGGAAGCCCAAATCTTGAATGGTCTCCTGGGATCAGTGGGTGCCAGGCCCATGGGCCCCGGGAGCTCTCGAGACAGCACTCCCCCCCCCCGCCCAACCCCGGGGGAGGCGGCAGAGGGGAATGTGGCGCTCAGCCCTCTGTGTTCTGGTCCCTCCTGGTACCTCTGCGTTCCCCAAGGTATGCTGGGTCCTGTCCCCTGGTGGGTAGGGAAGTACCTGGAATGGTATACTCTTTCCCATTTATTCATTCAGTAAATATTTTTGGAGTGACTTTCAAGTACCAGGTCTTATGGTAAGTACTGGGGATGCAATAGAACAAACAGACAAGTTCATTGTCTCAGGTGTGCTATAAAACCCCTCTCAGAACTTTGGTCACTTATTCTCTTATTAATTCCAGTCCTTTAGTTTACTCTCCAATCACTCTGTGGACACGTAATCTTTCTTTTTCAAAGAGAGCTGAATGATTATATTTTCACACACATAGTCCCACTAGTACAGGGAAGAATTTTCAGGGTCAGGGATGGATCCCCTCTGCCCCCCACCAAAATTCTTGTTCCTGCCTGTTATGGAAAAAAATGTTTATACGTTGAACCCTAACTCTCAGCGTAATGATATTTGGGGGTTGGCCTTTGGGAAATGACAAGGTCATGAGGGTGGAACCCCATGAATGGGATTAGTGATCTTAAGAAAGGGATTCCAGAGAGGCCCCTCACCCCTTCTGCTTCATGAAGACGCGGGGGGAAGACCCGCTGTGAGCCAGATACCAAGTCTGCCCGCACCTGGACTGGAATTCCCAGCCTCCAGACGGTGAGAAGTGAATTGCTGTGCTCATAAACCACCCGGTCTGCGGTGTTCCCTCGTATGACACCGACTCTCCTGACCTGGACAGGTGCGGTCAGCCTCCCAGTGAGCTGTCATGGCAGGTTGGCACATGCACTCGCTCCCTGCCCAGGGTCATTTCCTGCCATTTAGTTTAATGTGGCCAACCGCAACTGCCTTCTGAATGCAAGGCACCTCTGTGGTTCAAAGGAAGTCCGGGCTGCGTTTGGGGCCTGAGCCCTTGTCTGACCTCTCACTGCTGGTCAGCAGCCACGCACTGGCTGAGCCCCTAGCATGTGGGCGCCGTCTCAGACACAGAGGGCACAGAAGCGAGGGAGAAAACAGTCCCTGTCACAGTCTAAGTCACAGTGGAAAGTCCCAGGTTTCACATCTTTTATATTGTCCCACGTAAGGACCAAGAAGTGGGCAGCGTCTCAAAATCTACCAGAAGCACCTGCTCTTAAAAAAATTCAATAGTGTCCCAGTTTTACAAAAGTAATGCGTTTCACTCGATTTTTGAACCCAAGAATGTACAAAGAAGACACACCACCAGCTCTAGGACTTCTCCTGCCTTTCCGGCCCCCTTTCTCTGTATTTTCATGCCGTGCTCACAATACTGACTTTTCTTTTCAACCCTGCCTTTTACAGAACATCGTAGCATGGGCATTGTCATGGGCTCACAAAGTCCAGTGAGTGTCTCTGTGGACAGCACAGTGCTCTAGGGACCACTCAGGGTCCTTCCAGACGGAGCTGGTTTCCGTAGCTCCTGTAATGAATTACCACCAACTCAGTGGCTTGGAACAACAGAAACTTACTCTCTCCCATTTCTTTTGGTCAATTATGTGTGTTTTCTTGCCTTTCTGAAGAACGCCTTGCCTTTCCCACTCTTTTTATAGCTTGGTTTGAGAATGAGAAGAGGAAACACACCAAATGGACCCGAAGCGAACCAGAAACCACAACCGCAGTTTCTCAATCGTTGGCCAACCAAGAAAGCCATCGCTGACATCTTTGCTTAAACGCGAGCCGCCGGGAGCACCCATTGCTGCGGGTCCCAGTTGGTATTAAAAGAACCCCCCAAGCACCTTGACCTGGAAGTTGACCTGTTTCAGTTTCTGGCAACTCGGGAACTGAGGAGGACACCGTGCGTTCCAGCCGATCCCAGCGTCTCTCTAATGGCATGTTAGTCCGTGACTAACACAGACTAGGGTTCCGCCTAATGTTTGTGGTGAAGCTGCTCATGGGCTTCCCTGCTAATTCACCACCCTGTAAACTGCAATAATGTTAGGCTTGTTTTCATGTTAATGACGACATTCAAGAGCACGGCTGGAAGTGTGCGGGGTGGAGCATGGCCCCCGAGTGAGCGCGTAGGAGTTGCAGCAGGTCAGCTCTCCCGTGAAGTCGGCATGGATGATAGCTGTGACACGGTCCCCTTCTCTGGCAGGTCTAATTTGGGGCGTATATTATACAAAAGGTGCATTTAAAAAAATAACAACTTCCCATCTCTATAAAGGCTTAATAGCTTTTTCTAGTCTTTGGACTCAATCTACACAATGCAATTTAAAACCCAGTAATAATTTAATAAGGTTCATACTAGAAATCACCTGTTTTTTTCACTCTATATGCACATGAGCTCTCATAAACCAAAAGCTATTTGGTTTCAAACTCTTTGCCCAGCTTCATCCTTGTGTTGGAAGGAGTGAGTGAGGATTAGCAGTCCTGCTTAAGTAAACTTTCATTGGGAGCCGGCGCAGTGCCCAAGGCCAGGGTGGGGGGGGGCGGGGTGAGGAAGCCCACGGGCAGGTCATGAAAGGCACAAGCCAGGAGCACCAAGAAGAGAGGACCTTCATTTTCCCCACATCAGGATGGCATTAGCATCTTATAATTAGCAAAGCGGTATCTCTTAGTGGTTAAGTCCAAATCCAGAGTGGTATTGCCACCTATGGGCCAGGACTTGGGCAAGTTAATGGCCTCTCTATACCTCTCTCCCTCTTTTTAAAATGGGGGCAATAACCACACGGATGTCATGCTGTATCAGTTGCCGGGCGCAAACGTGTTCTTACATGTAAAGCACCCTGAACACAGAGGGGACGCCCCTTAGCACCACCGGTGCTCTGACACAGCCAGTGCGTGCTCAGGGGAACCAAGGAGACAGCTCAGATGAGGATGAGGGTAAAATGCTCTCCCGCCACTGAGATAACCACCCTTTCTATTCTGATGCCATATTTTCACTCCTCTCTTATTAAAGAGAAACATGCCCAGGAATATAATTATATGTAAATATTGTATGTGTTCTTTAAATAACCTTTTTTGAACATTTGTTTTGGGTTTACTTCCCTCTCTGTTCCCAGCCTCCCACCCACCCTGCTCCTGGGTTGTTAGGTGAAACTGTTGTGCAGTGCCTACATCTTCCTCGGCGCTTCGATCATCGGTATGAAGCTGGGAAGCAGGACTTGGGAGACTCACTCCTTTCCTCAAGTTTAGTCTTAAAAAATTTCTCTGTGAGTGTGTGGGTTTTATTTCCCCTTGCTTAATAATGTAATCCATAAACCCCTCCCAATCAACTTGTAATAGATCTAAGTCACTCTTTTTACTGACTGTATACTATTCCACGGTTCTACTCTACTTTTGCCATTGATCAGCACTCACTTCATTTCTGTGTGTGCACATGTGTGTGCATGTGTGTACAAAGAATCTTATAATAAGAATAGTGGAGCTTTGATTTCTAGAGATAGTCTCTTAGGATTGGGGTTGTTGAGGGTTTGGAAAGATGGACTGAGGTAGATTTGAAATAGTCAAAGACATGGACAGCATCCCGCGATCTGACGCCATTCCACAGATCACCACATTCCGCTACCAAGTGGCAAATACTGAAATAGGCCAAGATACATCCAGTGGGTGGCAGAGCTGGACTTGAAGCTAGGGCTTCTGGCTCTCTGTCTACTGCTCTTTCTCCTCTTCCACATGGACAGAGGAAGCAATGTTTGACCTTAGTCTTGAAGAATGGCCAGATACAAAAGGTAGAATACAGGGCAAAGTATCTGAGGTGGGGCAAATAGCATGGACACAGGCCAGGCAGGTGTACAAGGACATGGGGCATGGAGAAATAGTGGGTTTTGTCTTACTGCTGAAACCTGGAGTTCTAGCATGAGGCTTAAGGCAGGTGTTGTGAGCAGGTGAGACCAGACAAGTAGAAGCTATAGCGTTGTCGGGCAGGCCATGAAGAAACATCGGCCGGTATACCCATTTTACCACGAGTGTCTGGGGAGATCACTCTGGTGGCAGATGGTTGATTTAATTCCCTGGAGCGATTGAAGCTGCAAGTCAGGGAGATCAAGTAGGATGCTAGAGTGGAGACGTGGGGACCTTCCAGGGTAACAACCATGGTACTTGTTCACCAAATGCTCAAGACATCGACCACATTGAGCCATAACGGTCTCTTAGTGAACTTTGAAAGGACTCCCACGTGGGCAACTTGTGATGGGTAGGGAGTAGTCAAGTATGGATAGTGATGCTGAGTCATTGCCAAGTTGCTGTGCCATTGCCTGGGGCCATCGTCCAAGGAAGGACACACCGTGGTGGCCCTGAGCCCCACTGTTTTGGAAATGTTTCCTAAAACTCTCAAGGATTACCCTGATCTCAAATTATGAAGTAGGATCTGTTACATGAAGGTCTATCTCTTATTGCCCTGTGCTCTTGGCAATGAACAAACATCTCAAATTCCCAAGAAGAAAGCTCTGGTTCTGTTATGAAATTAATTTTCCACTGACCCCGGTCCAGAAGGCTGTTTGAAAGATAAGTGCTGATTGATGTGCCTGTGAAGACTTCCATCCAGCTTTGCAAAGTACTAAATCTGCAAGTCTGCAAGCAGAAATAGAGTCTTTCTGGAAAAAATATTAATACTGTACCTTAGTGTTACCGGGTGATTGCTTTTCAACACCTGGGAGGACTTTTAAATGAACAATTCCTATTTATATCTTCCTTCAAATAGCGTTGGAACTCCCAGGCATCTTATAAAACTTTGGAACAGGCCTGCATTGCCGAGGTCAGAACTCGATTAATCATACAGAAAGCGCAAGCCCAGGCATATTACAATTATAGAGGGATCATGTCTCAAATGAGCCAGGCACCTGAAATGAGTGAATGTCTAAATCCCAGGAGTGATTCTGAAAACAAGAATGCAAGGCATGATCCCAGAGGACGATATTGAAATCTATGGCAGGAGGTGAGTTGAGGAAGGAATTGAGAAATGAAAGATGAGAATGGAATGATGGAGGCAGGGCCCTGAGGATGTGTTTCCATAGCAGCAGACAACTAGGAGGAGAGCTAGTCAGGAGAACAGAGCACAGATGCACATGTCACAGACTCTGGAGGAAGCCATGGAGGCAGTGAGCGGACCCTTTTCATCTCCTCCTCTTACCAGTGAGGAGACCCAACTATTAATTCCAAAAGTCAGCCCAGAGCTCACTGCCCAGCACCTGCTTCCCTCTAAACAGACCACCCTTCCTGGAGCCCAGGCCGATTCTCTGTGTGGGAGGCCATGGGGGGGATTAGATGTACGTGGATTCTGCCTCTATTTGCCACAAATCTGGAAATGAGACTAAAGGTTCTGTGGAACATTGAGGCACAAATACTGATTTAAGGGAAGAAGTACACCTTTTAAGACAAAGGAAAAGGCTTTGGTTTTGTTTTGTTTTAGCAATTGGCTGAGGAAGGCATGTGAGGGTGTAGAACCTCACAGCAATAGGCCAAATAATAGCTACACCCCAAAGATGTCCACTTCCTGTCCTAATCCTCGCAACCTGTGAACACGTTACTTCACGTGGCAAAAGGGATTTTGCAGATGTGATTGAAGTTAAGGACTGAGATGAGGAGATTATGCTGGGTTATTTAGTTGGGCCCAATCTAACCCCATGAGTTGTTAAAAGCAGAGAACCCTTTCTCGCTGCAGTGAACCAGACAGATGCAGACTGAGAAGGACATGATCCAGCAGAACTGGCTTTGAGTTTAAAAAAAGAGGCCCCAAGCCAAGAAACACTGGTGGCCTCTGGGAGGTAGAAAAGGCCAGGAAACAGGTTCTCTCCAGAGCCTCCAGAAAGGGCTAGCCCTGCCAACACCTTGGTTTTAGCCCGGTGGGATCTTTGTAGGACACTGACCTCCAGAGTTGTGAGGTGATGAATTTGTGCTGTTTAAGACAACTAAGTTTTTTATACTTTCTTAAAGCAACCATAGAAAACTAACATACCAACTTTTGGAGAGGAAAGGCCACCAAAATGAGAACATCACTGAGAACAGAATGAATTCCAGTTCTGCTCAGATTTCTTCTGAAGATTTCTCTTAGTCAGCTCAGGTTGCTATAACAAAATACCATCGACTGGGTGGCTTAAACAACAGACACTTATTTCTCATAATCATAACATTTATTTCTCACAGCCTAGACTGTATGGAGGCTGAGAAGTCCAAGATCAAGGTGCTGGCAGATTTGGGTCCTGGCAAGACCCTCTTCCTAGCTTGCAGATCGTTACTTTCTATGTTTTCCACATGGCGGAGAACGAGAGAGTTCTGGTTTCTTCTTCTTATAATGGCACTAATTCCTTGACAGGGGCCCCATCCTCATGACCTCATCAAAGCCTAGTTACCCTCCTAGAGACCCCATCTCCTGATATCATCACATTGGATGTTAGGGCTTTAATACATGAGTTGGTAGGGAGCATGAACCTTCAGTTCACAGCAAGATTTTCAAAACATGGATGGGCAAAAATAAAAAGCAAAACAAAGTAGCACATTTAATTCTATAAACAGGTTAATTTTTCTTATAGGTAGACATTAAACATTGACTGCAACTGGTATAGTAAAACCTCCCCATGACACGTTTCTCTTCATAGAATGGGCGTAGCTTTAACTTACTGCTTGTTCTTGGGGAGGTGTGTGTATCCTGGGAAGCTCACAGGCTATCATGGCTGAAGACAAACATGCCCACCTGAAGGATGTATGAGGTGGTCATCACGATGAGGGGGAGGATCAAGGAAAGAAACTGGATCTGACCTGATGAAGCCACTTGATGGTCCTGTTGATGGTTATGTTCATTCAAGTAAACAGAAGCTGCTGTAACTAACATAACCTGGAATTTCAGCACCTGAACGCAAACCCAGTCAATTTCTCACTGAACAGTCAGTCCTGCCAGTGAACCTACTGTCAGTTTGGTAGTTAACGTTGTACATGATGATGCTGGGACCCAGACTCCTTCCATCTTGTGACTCTGCCTTTCCCTAGGGCCTTGGAGTGCTTCGTGCCTGGCCAGTCCATGGGGAAAAGTGGTGGAGAAGACACGCTTTTTCCCTACCCTAAACCGGTATGGCCTCAAAGGGGTACGGTACTTCCACTTGCCTTCCCTTGGTGACAACCAGTCATGTTGTCTCACCTTAGGTACAAGGAAGGTTGGGACATGTTTCTTCACTAAGGAAGGGGGCCCAGAAATCTTTGGGGAGTGGTTGGGCACCATTGCTGCCACAGTGTCCAGCACACTTTGTGCTTTTGAGAGTCGAACATCTGGACCCTGGGAAGTGTATTGATATTGGACTATTATTTTCTCATCAAGTTGTCCAGCTAGGACCTGCAGGAAAAGATCACTCTGTTCAGGGTGGCGTGTGTTTTTCCCATAAGGTAACGGGTACCTGCACTCTCAGTCACCCTGGAAGAAGCTGCTCCTGGGGAAGGGAGGTCTGGAGAAATGGCCTCAGACTACAGACACAGAAAATTGTCTTTCCCCTGTGGGTTTTCCCGGGTGGGTCCGAGCTGAGGTGCAGATGTGACCTTGATTTCAAGGACAGACAGGTTGAGACTGAAGTAGCCTAGTGTCCTTTATGTGGCCAAGGGATTTGGTCTTTATGGGAGTTTTGAGAGTGCCCTTACGCAGGAGTGGTTCTAGCTGTGCTTTCTCCCATGTCGTCCTATTAGTAAAGCCCTATGAAAAGTGGGAGATACCAGCAGCTCCTGCTGTGTAAGTTAAAGGAAGGGTCTGTGCTACGGGCTGGATTGTGTTCCTCCAAAATTCTTGTGTTGGAATGCTAACCCTCAGTTTCTCAGAATGGGGTCTTATTGGGAAACAGAGTCTTTAAAGGGGTAATTATTTTCGAATGAGATCATTAGAGTGGGCCCTAATCAACTAGGACCGATGTCCTTATAAGAAGAGGTGATTAGGACACAGACATGCAGCGAGGGAAGACCGTGCGATGACCCAGGGAGAAGACGAGGCATCAGCAGGTCAAGGAGAGAGAGGTCTCAGAAGAACCCACCCTGCCAGCACCTCGACCTCAGACCTCCAGCCTCTTAAACTATGAGAAGGTACATTTCTGTTGTTGAAATCACTCACCCAGTCTTTGGCACTGTGTTTCAGAAACCCTTCAAAATTACCACAGCCTGGTTTATCCTTGGGGCAGAACAATGACGGGGAGGGTAGGACACCCTCCCCAGAGCCATGGTGCTGGTGTTAGGGGCAGTCATTGGCAGAGGCAATTAAGACCCAGTGAGGAGCAGGAAGGTCGTGAATAGCAGAAGGTACGGCAGGCGAGGTGCTGGAACAGGGGGCTGGGCAGGGGAAACGGCTTCGTATAAAACACAGAACTGGTGGAGCTCATAGGGGACTGACTTCTTCCATGGCCTGGTGGGCTGGATGTCTTCATAATATGTCATTTTAGTGGACATACATATGCTCACTTTTGGAAGCTCCAAGCAGGGGAAGCCAAGCCTCATGTGGGCTGCAAAAGACGGCATGTTCTTGGGCTAACGTCTTCAAGGGAACTGACACTGTGGGTTGAATCCTCAACTTCTCTTCCTAACTATCCTTTACTTAACGTCCATGAACTTGGCTTTTCTCATCAGTAATATGTTAATAACCGTTCTTTCTGGAATATAATATGTTATAATATAATATAATATAGTCCCGCCATTAGACTTAAATACTATGATGTATGACTCTTAGTACTGGGCTTGGCATATATTATGTGTTCAATAAATAGCAGCTGCTGCTTTATTACAGAAAAACACCCAGTAATGCGAGGAACAGAGTCTCTGAGCTGTGGGTCCCTTTCTGATGAGCAGAATAGATTTATGTGAAGGATACTGGCCATTTGTGTGTTGGGGGAAAAATTGGCCAGCTCTTCCACCAAATTTGGCCCTGACTGGACCTGCTGGGGAATGAAAATGACTTTAGAAAGGAAGCAAGAAGGCTGAGCTACCCTGAGACCCATGGTTCTTTCTGTCTCAAATACTAAATCTGCTGCTTCTCACGGCTTCCAGCATTTCTGAAGGAGGCCTCACACGTTTGTGCATGGGTGTGTTAGCCATTCCCGGGGAGAGGAGTCTTGGGGTCAGGTCACAGAAGGAGGGTTGCCTGGCATGGTTAGCTAGCTACGCTGTGCTTGCTGTGTCCAGGACACACCGTGATATTTAGGGACCGAAGTTGTATTTCTGGGGTGGGGACCATCGCTGGTCCCTGAGCACAGAACGGTTGTTCGGTGCATACTCCATTTCTTGGTTGAGTTCCTGCCCTTGGAGCCCCGACACCCTCGAGCCTTTCAGGGTTGTTGCCTTTTCCTCTTTGTGCTGATGATGTTCAGGAAACTTTGAGAAAATCTGGAACAGGATCCCTGACATGCACGTTGAACCGGCTGGTCTGGGCCTGATTACACACAGGCAGCCGGGCCTCACACACGCCATGGGGATCACACCATGCTGTTATGAAAACCGGACTTTTAAACTGGAGTCAAGTAGCAAAGTCAATGGCTGTCAACAGCCTAAGTCAGGACCTGCAGGAGAGTGGTTCACCTGCAGAGGCTGCTCTGGGGAGCCACCAATGGCCCGTCTGGGATTGGGGGAGGGAGAGGAAGAGAAGAGAGAGGGGGAAGGAGTCACGAGGCTGGAAAAGTGGGAAACCAGCACCTGGGACCGTGGCACTGAGTGACCTAGCTTGTTATCTTGGTTCTGAGCTCATGCCCAGCCTGATGTCTTGGCTTCCACCTTGTTCCCACGCCCCTGACTTGGTCATCTGCTCGGTCTCCTTAGGGTTGGGACCCTCCTTCGTTCTTTTTCAAGCTATGCTCCCAGAGAGGTGAGTGAATGGGGTCGATAAAATTAGTCCAAGAGTGTCAAGTTGACGAGCATGTTGGGGTCACAAGTGGCCACAGAGTAGACACATTGCAAATGTCCTATCTCATCAACTCTGCGCGTGGGCATTGTTACTTGTACCCTCATTCTGTAGATTGGTAAACTGAGGCTGAGAGAACCTAAGTAAATTGCCTAAAGTCACATAGCCCATTAACGGTGAAAATTCGAGTTCAGGACTATTTGGGTCCCAGGGGCGTTTTCTTTCTTATACGACACTGGTCCGCCGCTCAGAAAGGGGGAAGCATGAGAATTTGTGGAGGAGGAATTTCAGGAAATGTAAGGTGCGTGTGTGTCTCGGGTACAAAACATAGGAAATAGGAGTGAAGCTGGAAAGATAAAAAGGGATAAAATAAAAGAAGACTTTCCATGTCCAGTGGAAGAGTTTGAATTTCCTTCTGAAGAGATGCCTGCATAGGAGGAGGTGCTGAAGCCCAGGGGGGAGGGAGATCTTTGTCCCTGACAGTTCCTAGGTGCCACCTAACCAGTCACCTCCCCAGCCAACGCCTACTCTCCTTGGGCTACTTTCCACTCTTCAACTGCATTGGCACTTCTTTGACAGCAGAAATCAGAAATCGCCTCCTACTTTTTCAAATCTCTCCCAAACCCTAGGATAAGGCTGAGCATGCAAGCGGGGGCCCAGTGAACGCTTGTTGTCAGAACAATGCCTATGTCATTGTTCTTCCCTTACGAGCAAGTTGTAAGCTGCTGCCATACGAAGATATGTTTCATATGAATCCTGAAAGGAAGAAGGTGATAAACCTTTCTATAAAGAAAAATGTCCCTCTGTGCACCTCAGTGATTCACCCCTTAGCAAATGTGCCCTAACATGGCTTGGAAATTTTCCGTCCTCGAAATAAGAAATGACAGAGAAGCTTTGCTGAAAAGGCTTCTTTGGCTTTTGTTCTGTTTTTATTTCATTGTTTTAATTTTTTCTGTTTCATACTTTATGAAGATTTTCAATAAATGAGATCTTGGGTCCTTAATCCTGATTCTGTGGCTTTCAGGAGAATTTTGTATCAAACACAGGGCTGAATTCATGCATAAAGTGCCACATGTCAAAATCTGGTTACTATCTCTAAATTTTAAACACTGAGGTTCAGTTTACTGAGAACTTTATCTCAAACACACTTAGAAAGAAAATTCTGAGTTTATATTATTTAATAATGCAATTTAAGTTATTTATATCCTATATTATCCTGTCAAGGATTTGAGGACTTTTGGCAGAAACACATATAATAAACTGGTAACCTAAAAATCAAAGTTAAACATCAGAACCAGGGAAAGTAGAAATCAAAACAGGAGAAAAAAGCGAATGCAAACATCTGGGTCCCCAGAGACTATATCGGAGATTTTAGGAGGCCAGCTTTTCACACAAACCCAGCTGAAGTTGCCTTTGGTTTGGTCCACGTACTATTTAGAAGAATTTTTTTTCAGTCGGTTTCACAAATCAGTGCAGGGAGAGGCCATCCCAGAACAAACAGCATTTGCTTGCTATAGCTACCAAATGCATTGTGTGGGCTCTGGTTAGTCCAACTTTGAAACCAGATCTGGTTTCGATTTGGAAGTTTTCAATATGGATTTTAAGAAATGATTATTTTTTTAGGTATGCTAATGATATCGATGCCCGGAAAGCTACCAAATGGCTGAGATTTACATTGAAGTACACAAGCAGGAATAAAGCAAAGACAAGGAAGGACAGGTAAACAGTATTAGCAAAATGTTGATAACTTTTACATCTCAATGATGAAAACATGAGGGTTCATGAGACCTCTCTTTTTTGGCCTGTGTTTGAAAATTTCCATAATGAATGCAGATTTTTTTTAAAATATTTTTTTAATTTATTTATTTTAGAGAGAGGAAGGGAGGGAGACAGAGAAGGAGAGAAACAGCAGTGTATGGTTGCCTCTCACATGGCCCTCACTGGGGACCCGGCCCACAACCCAGGCATGTGCCCTGACGGGGAATCGAACCGGGACCCTCTGGTTCCCAGCCCGCGCTCAATCCACTGAGCTACACCAGCCAGGGCTGAATGCAGATTTTTTAAAAATTGAGACTATGACTGTCTTGAGATGGGTTATGTACTCTCTAGTTTGACACCCTCTCCACGCCTCCTTCTCCCCACCTGTCATCCCCGTTATCAGCCTCAGATTCTTCATTTAATTACCCGCCCAGTCTACCTTATTAAACGAACAGAGAGTCCTGAATGAAAAATTAAAAAGATTTTGAGTGAGATAGAAGATAGAGAAAGGGAGCTGTGGCAGTCGCTGAAGAGGAATACACAAGCCAGTTCTTCAACTGGAAAGGACTGAACTAGCAGCTAGCAGTAAAAGACATTTCCTCCAAAGAGCTGCATGGGGCCACAGCAATGCAGAAAGTCTCCTGGACAGCAGCACAGGGCATGGACCAACCTTGCCCCACTACCCCCCAACCCCGCCCCGTCATTAGGGACCAGAGAGGATGTAGTTCGAGGACTGGCACCTGCCTACGGACCGCACTTGAACTAGCACTCCCCTAGTCCAGCAGCCCTCAGCAAGGATCAGTAGGGGCTGAACAACGTGTGCCTCAGGAAAGCATTTCTATGGCCCTTGGAACACCAGGACCTGGGCAGGCAGTAGTTCATGGGCTGGCTGCACCCAAAGGCAAAATGTGGAATTCTGGGAACTTGAGAAGAGTGCCTAGGAGGCACGTTCCTCCAACAACCCTCTGTGAGCATCGCCCGCTGTGGGGTGAATACTGGCCCTCACTACTCATGCGCATCCTAACCCTGGCGCCTGTAAATATATCATTTGGAAACAGGGTCTTTGCAGATGTAATCAAGGTAAGATGAGGTTATACAAGAAGTCCTCACCTAATGTCATTGATGGGTTCTGTGACTTTAAGTGACATGACTACAGCGAAACCAATTTTACCATAGGCTAATTGACATGAACAAGAGTTAAGTTCCTATGGCAGCTCATCATTGTCATGATTCAGGACCCGCCGCATTGGACTGAGGTGGGCCCTAACCAACCACTGGTGTCCTTTTAAGAAGAGGGCAACTTGGACACAGACAGGGAGAACGCCATGGACAACAGAAACTGAGATCGGAGTGATGTATCTACAAAAGAAGCATTGCCAACAGCTGTCAGTAGCTAGGAGAGAGGAGAGAAGCTAGGAACAGACTCCCACAGAGGCTCCAGAAGGGACCACCTTGCTGATACCTTAATTCCGGACTTCCAGCCTCCAGAACTGTGAGAGAAGACATTTAGCTACACAGTCTGTGTGATTTTTTTACGGCAGCCCTGGGAAACGAATAGGCTTGTCTCACGCAGGCTTTTGGCGAGGTTGGATGACACACCATTCCTTTCTGGGGTGAGTTCCTGGAGGACATGCATTTGCTGGAGGGTGGCCTATTGCTGAGTGAGGTGGGGACGGAGCTGGGTTGAGCTCCGTTGGGGGAAGGAAGGTGCCCCACTTGACTGTCTCCGTGGATAATCTGTCTGCAGGTAGTTCAATGCCAGGCTTGTTTTAGGAGCAGATTGTTAAGGGTCCCCTTTAGAATGAATATATGAAGGTGGATAGAAGCCTCTTAAGTCAATGATTCATAAACATTACTGTGCACACAGATAACCTGGAAAGGGTATTTAAACTTCAGATTCCTGTGGATCTCTGGAGATGGATTGACAGGCTTGGGGATGGGCCCAAGAATCTGTGACTTCCCAAAGCTCCAGGGGATGCTGATGAAGGTGGCAAGGGGCCGACACTCTGGACCCAGGTGAACAGTCCTGCCTGGAAATATTTTTTCCTGGACCCAGGAGCTGGCATCCCATTTTAAAGCGACAATGCCCTAATTTTTTGCTTCACTTTCTCATGGACAGACTGAGAGTAATAAAATGTATAAAATGAAAATGGTACTAATTTCATTCTCTGAACAAATGTGGGGCTTGGGTTTGTGCAGTTTTATTTTTTTCAAGTAAAAAAATCCCTAAGAAGCAGAAAGGCTGTTCCCTGATACAAATAGGGATGGAGGCAGACACTGCAGAGCTGATATTTTTCCTTAAAAAAAATCTGTCACTTAGCAACAACATATGTATGGCTGACAGTTGCAATCATCTTTGAGTTGGCACCACAGAATTGTTAGGAAGTTTAAATTTGTGTTTTATCATTGTTAGCGGTGTTTTAGCAAATCGTGTAAGGTACAATATGCCCGTTCTGCTGTTTTGGAAGGGAGACATTTTAAGTCAGAAATATTTGACTGTAAACATATTTTGCATCGAACTCTATTTTTCTTCTACATAGAAGAAGAAGAAGAAGAAGAAAAATCAAAGCTTACCTAAGCACAGTGAGAAACCTAGTTAATCACCGCTATAGGATTAGGGGGGAATGTTCTTCAAAAATAGTTTATGAAAGTTTTAATTACACACACAATCATGAAATGCTCAGTAATTGCTGCATATTGATTCCGTTCTTTTCTTTTTCTGGAAATGTGAAAACTATTTCAATATACACAGAATCAATAAACATAATTAAAATATGAGCTCATCAAAACAGTAATTAAATGTACTTAACAGCTTTTGTGGCTTTTCCCCATATGGTTACTGTGGGAGTGTGAATCTGGCGTGCTAGATAAATGTAACAAAATGAAGCAAGAGCCTCGGAAAAGATTACTGTCGTATCATAATACAATAAAGCCCTGCTCTGAGGCAGCAAGTTGCACTAAATCAAAAAGTTGACAAAAGGAGAGACGTATGCAATTATTATACATTTTGGGGCTGTTTTCTATTTATATGAGATTAACACTATCATGGTCTGCATTCAGATGGAACAGTGAAATCCTCCAACATGAAAGGAATTGGGGGATAGAGCCTTGAATCGTGAATATGACAAGTCCCCTTTTAGGATGTTGCTGGAGAGGAGTTTGATCATCACCTGCACTGGCTCTAGGCTGGTCACATGACTCCAGAGCCCTACACCATGTGGTGCTCAGAGTTGTGATTTGTGAAGGTGGCCTCCCTGCTGCTTCCAGTTCATCTCAGCAGGCCCTGGCAATAGGGAGGTAAACAGAACCTGACTTTTGCTGGGAATGGTGTTGCATCATCAGGTAAGGACATGAGCGCTGCCTTCACATGGTTATCTCCAGAAGTAGACCCTGATTTGACCACCAGGAGATTATGTGGGAGACCCTCCTGGAAACCCTGGCCAGGGGAGGGAATTTGACACAGGGCAGGAGGGAGCCCCGGAATGACATATGACCAAGCGTGTTATCCCAGGGTGGGGAAGGGGCAGCTATCACTCAATCTCACTGAGAACCATCCATTTAGAATATCTCTGAGTTGTGTCCCCCTCAGAAGTGACGAAATTGGGGTACTTATCCTTCAACCCCCTTCTGGATTTGCCTGAAATCTCTTCTCTGAGGCATTAACGCCTGGTCCTTCTGTCCTTACCCTAGGGAGAGGTGTGGACCTGATATGCCATTGGCATGTACCAGGTGAGTGAGTGCTGAGATTACAACCCAAGGCTTCTATCATACAGTCTGTGGTAGGTTGAACAATGCCCTCCAAAAATGCCCCAGTCCTATTCCCTGTAATCTGTGAATGTTACCTTGTATGGTAATAAACTTTGCAGGGGTGATTAAATTAAGACTCTTGAACTGGGGATATCCTGGATCATGAGTGATACCTAAACGCAATTCCAACTGTCCTCCCAAGAGGGAGGCAGAAAGAGAGTTCGGACAGAAGAGGAGAAGGCGATGTCATTTCAGAGGCAGAACCGGGACTGATGTGGCCACAAGCCGAGGAATGCTGACAGCCGCCAGAAGCTGGAAGAGGCAAGGAGTGGAGTCTGCCCTAGGGCCTCTGAATGGGGTGTGGCCCTGTTGACACCTTGATTTTGGCCCAGTGATACTGATTTCAGACTTCTGACCTGTAGAAGCAGGAGAGAGTACATTTCTGTTGTTTCAACCCACCTAGCTTGTGGTGGTCTGTTCCAGCAGGTACAGGAAACTCCAGGAGGAAAAGGTTCTTTCCAGGGAAGGATTACAGCAGATAGGGAAGACACAACCCCAGCAAGCATGTGGGGAGCCTCATCTGAAACGGAAACCTATTGCAACACCCGCCGCCTCACTTCCTATTTTCCTCTCCCATTTCCCTACTGTCTCCAAAACTTCTTGCAGGTTTTTTTTCTCAGCAGGTTCATCTGCACTTGATGGCTGGGCCCAATTCTCTCTTCAGCTGAGACGTCAAAAATGCAGCCATTCCTATTCTGCATGTTACTGCGTCTTGTCCGTGGAAGGTTAGATCCAAAAGCAATTTATCCTCAGAGTCTCTGGAGGTTTTTTATCTGCACACTTGAGACGTGCCTCTGTGCTCTCCCATCCGGGGCACACCTGAGAGAGAATGCCACCGGAAGGGCAATTGTGTGTGATCCCACACATGACATTCTTTTATACTGTACAGCAGAAATATGCTGCGTTGCCTCCAAAGAAGCAGTAATTAGACTTGGCTCTTAAAGTTGGAGAACCGCCCCATCTCTGAAAATTAAAGAAGACCAGAGAAGGAAAAATGCATGAAAAAATAAACTCTAAAATTTCTTATTTTGGACTTGGGATACAGATGGGACTTCTTCTTGTGCCAAGAAATCCAACGAACAGCACCAGCTGTGGGGTAAAGGAAATTGGAAAGAATCACGCATTGCTCTCCACGTCCACGGAAGGAGCTGCCTCAAGGAGGGAGGGGCAAGTTTTGCTGATCAGTTGATTTCTCACTGAATCAGGTGGCCAGATGAAAAGCCTAAGACTACATCTGCAGGCATGTCGTACAAGTATTAATATTCATGCAGAGACGATCTAGAAGGCTGTTTTCTCTGAATTTTTAGCAGCATGGTAGGTCTGAAGGGAAAACGTTCCTCTTGTGTTAAGGAGTTCGTGCTGCATTACTTTAGAGCTTTATGAGGATTAATTTTAAAAGAGCACAGGGAATGAAAATATTAGGTCTTATGCAAGGATAATATTCCAACTGTTACATGATCGGCAAAACCAGGACTGACCAATCAGAAGGGATGCTGTCCTGGAGCTCCCGCTGTGCCAGGTGTTAACCTTTTCCTTGCTGGGTCATGGAGAGGTCTGGGGATTTCTAGGGGAGGCTGGGTGTCTGGAGGTGCTGGGGGCTACTTGGGGACTTTTTACAGCATGACCATCACTGTGTGCTGGTGACCCGTGTGTCCTCACCACAGCTTATATAAAAACAGCAGGCCCTCCTCCTGTGTCTTCTCAACAAGGGAAGTAAAAACACTCGATAGGGATTCCTCTATTTTATGCATGTTATTTGAGCCTACTATGTGCCAGGCACCATGTTAAGTGCTAGACGTAGGGAGATGTTGCCAGCTAAAGAGCTAACAGGAAAGAATCATTGTCCGAGATGTCAAAATGCACGTCGTATTTGGGACTTCTGTAGCAGCAAGTGATGAAAAACCTAATGCCAACCGCCTTAAGTATGGTAGAAAAGGTAAGGGGCTTTGTTGGCTCAAATGGCAGGAATGTTCTGGCATAAATGCGGCCAGGTCCAGGGGATCGTGTGTGAGTGAGTGTGTGTGTCTGTCTGTTTCCAACCACCCCCCACACTTTTTTTTGTCTTTTGGCTGGTATCCTGTTTGGATTCCCTTGGATGCAGAGCCTGAGACAGGGACTGAGGTACAAGGAGCTGTTTGGGACCCCAGGAATTAGAGGGAGAGGGAAATGAGACAGGGGAGGGAGAAAAACCAACACGTACTGCAGTCAGCGAGCTGAAGGCTGCTGTGGGCAACGGGGGCTCAGTCTTGCTGGGCCTCCTCAGAAGAACCAGGCAGAATTCAGAACTTCTACAGAATTTTCCAGGTTGGAGGACAGGCGAGGCTAGGACATTTATTTGCAGATCCCCATCTCCCATTGGTTGAGGATTGATCTCAGGGACATGAGGTCCCCTATACTTCTTGATTGTGCCTGTTTGTGCCTCGGTGGCCTTCCGGGGCACACGTGGGACACTGCAACAGGCATGCGAGTGTCCGCTACAGGTGAAGCATTGAACATAGTTGGATCGAGAAGACATGGTATGATGCATTGTAAACGTCCGCGACTTGGGATTTCCTCATGTTGGTTTTAGTCTTCGGGTCCACGTGGCGGCGAAATGGCCTCTGTCATGTGCTACCTGGTGGGAACAGGAGCCTCAGGACTGGTGGGAAGGCTGCTGAGCCAGGCCCCTCTTGCTGGTGTTCACAGAGCTCGTTGGAGTAGAGTCTGACTCTGAGCCCTATGCAATCATCTCAGAATGTCACCCCAATTTTAAGTTTACAGTCACCCCACAAGCCAAGTTCTGGATTTCTTTTACTCTATTTTAAATAGGGGCTAAATTCCATACTGATTGTCCATTCTATACCTTGAGAGCTCCAATGGTGAATCCCCTCAAACTTAGATCAAGCCACGTTTTGGGCTCAAGGAATCACGACTGGGGTTTCTTTCTGTAATTAGGACTATAAACCTACTTGACTCTGAAACTCCAAAGTCGCCCTGCTACTTAGCCCCCTGTGACAAATCCTTGCTGTTCTGCATTTGTATTCCCATAATATTGGACTCTAAGGTTTTAAATGTCATGTCAGGTGGGACCATTTGTTATATCTTGGAAAAGAATGAAGTGAAAATCACTTGGTCTTGCCTCCCATTGAAGCTTCATTTGTTAGTTGGGGTCACCTGCTTGGCTCCAAGGTACAACGTGACTCTTCCGGTTCAATTTTAATGTCAACTTTTGTCACAGGGAAAGTCTCTGTGGGGCCTCAGCTCAATCACTTAGCATTGAAATCCTAGTGACCTTTAGGTCCCAGACCAAGAATTCAAGGCTGTTTTTCCCTAGAGTTCTGAGTGAAGTCAACCAGTGACCATGGTGTCCCCTATGGTGGTCAGCACTTTTCGTTAGTTTTTTTTTTTTGGTGGGGTCGGGGTAGTGGAGAGGAAGTTGGTCAGATTTCAGGGAGAAGTGTTGCTGCCTTTGGCTGAAATGATCTTGGCAATTGTCTCGACTCCTCACTGCATTTGGCCTCCGTTGACAAAACCCGCCGATATTCTGAAGGCCTTTAAGGTCAAAGTAGTCACTTTCTGCCGTGTGCCTTTGTGGGCCTGATTGTGTTGGAAAAGTGATTTTCCAGATGGACTGCAGGTTGCAGAGCCTCGTTGGTGGTGCAAAGGACACTTAAGCTGTGTTTTACCTGCTGCCAAGAGCCAATAACGGAGCGCAGCCTGTTCCTCGAGTGGGAGGAGGCGGCAGAGCGCAGTGCAGGCCCAGCTCCATGTTAGAGCATTCCTGAAGACCAGATGTGGGTCGCCGCTCCTCTCTCATTCCAAAGCCATTCACGGTGGAAGGCGCTTTCCCTAAAAAACTCTTGAATTAATCTCTTGGTACCAATACCTTTTCAGATTTGTTTCTGGACTTTTATTAACTTTTACTTCAAACACAATAGTCTGAGGGCCATGAAAACCCACAGAGAAACTTGAGTGAACACCTACTATATCTTGAAGTGGTTATAATTTATATCCTGTGAGGAATGGCTTGCTGAAAGTACATATTCATTTCTATTTCTAGGTTGCCTTTTTGGCTGATCTAATTCTTGATCACCATTTAGCTTATGAAACACCTACTGGTGCAGTCTGAGTTGACCTTCTGCATTCCTCCTGACAGCTGACAGATAGATATGCATAAATTAGGATACAGAAGTTTCCTTTTTGAAAATCGGTAGCTTTTAACCCTTCTGGGGATTAAGTAAGCAACTAACATGTATAATCTTTGTTTAAATTTTGTTCTCAAGTCCTAGTATTATGGATGTTTTAGGTAGAGCATTTTATATAATGTAATACTGGTTAGTGCTCTTTTTTCCTACTGTACGAGCAAACAGAGCCACTAGAAAAGGCCACAGCTGTTTATCCTCCTGCATGGATGGGCCCGGGGATATTACCACAAGGGGAGATTATTGACAACTGTTGTATAAACCACTTATTTATTTATGGTGGTTAATAGCAGATGCCATGAGGGTAGACCACCTGGCTCTGCATCCTGAAGGCTCCACTTACTGTCCATGTAACTTGGAGCAAGTTACCTAGTCCCTCCGGGCTTCGCTTTCCTAATCTGTGAATAGACAGGACAATCAGCACCTACCCTGCAGAGTTGTTGCGAGGACTAAATAACAGCCCACGTTGAGAGCTGAGAACAGTGTCCTGACTCTCCTGACACAGTGGTGAGCCAGAGAGAGCCCCTGTCCCCTCTGCCGTCTAGCAGGGTAGACAGAGAATAAACGAATCCACAGACATATCAGATGGAGAGTGAAGGATGTAGGAGTCACAGGTTTCTCTGATGTGGTGGCATCTGGAGCAGAGGGAAGTGGGGGCAGCTATGAGGGTATCTGGGGGAAGAGTTTTCAGGCGAGGGGAAGAGGGCAAGCAAAGTCCAAAGCTCTCAACAGCGAGCAGACCAGGGTGGCAGGATCCCAGGGATAAAGGGGAGGCAGTGAGAGATGACGTCTGGGAGGGCACAGGGGCCAGAGAGAGCGGCCTCCCTAAGTGATTCGGCAGACTCAGGTGTTGATGCTGACTGAGGGAGGAGCTGGTGGGCAGAGAAGTGACATGAGCAGTCTCACACCTTCAAAAGGTTGCTGTGGATACTGGGAGGAGGATAGGGGACGAGAGTGGAAGCGGGGACAGCCATGACAATGTGAGTGTGATAGTCCAGTGCAAGATGGTGCTGGCTTGGGCCCAGACGAAGTCTGGGTTGGTAGCAAGAAGTATCTACCCACAGGCTACGTTAAAAAGTGGATCTGATGGATTTGCTGGTGTTGGGGGTGGGCCTCACATTCTAGTGAGATGTGTCAGAGACTAACTATGTGCAAATAAATAATTCAGACAGTGACAAGAGCCATGTAGGAAATGAGAGAGGATAATGGGATGGAAGGTGGTCTGGAGAGACCTCTCGAAGAGGGAAACATTTACTGAGATGCCAGGGGTAGCCAGGTGTTTTAATCGCCTCCTTTTACACCGTTAGCAAGGGGGGTGTTCTACTCTAGAGTTATGAAGACAGCCAAATGCATGGCGCTGAACACAGGCAGATGAGATAGAAGCTTATTAGTCACATATACTCACAAGCTGGGAGGGGTGGCCACCACGTGCCATTTAGGGCCACATGGGACTTGCACTTTGGGACAGAGTAAACAGCCAGGGGCTGTGGGAGGCAGGCTGTGCAGTACCAAGAGGGTGAGGTGCCCCCTGGTTCCCACGGGAGGGTGCGATTGGCTTATTTGAGTCATTCTTGGCTGGCAGGAGGCTGAACGCTGCTCCGGGGGTAGGCAGGTCCCCTTGCTGAGGAGAGCTGTCTGGACAGATCTCATCTGAAGGAGCAGAGCTGGGGGGGACTTGACTTCTGAGGTCCTTTCGATTGTCAAGGCAACCCATAACGTCAGGCCCTACCTTTTGGTTCCACACACCAGGCCAGGGGAGAAGGATGCTCACCAAGACCTTCTCTAGAGGGATAGCGCTGGCTATGGGGAGGGGCAGGGATTTGATAGACATTTTAGAGGCACAGTTGATAAAATTTTCTGATGAACTAACATGACCGGAGTGAGGAAAAGAGAGGTATCGAGAATGTCATGTAGATATTTTACTTGGGTATCTTATGAGTTGTGATATCATTTAATCACTTGGGCAAGACTTAGGGTGGTGAGTACATTCTGACTGGGAGTAGTCAAGAGTTCATTTTGTATATGTTACATTTGAGATGTCTGTTAGACATTCAAGTGGAGATATCAAATAAGATGATGGACAGATCCATCTAGAGCTCAGCAAAAGAAAGGTTAGAAGAAGTGAAGGTAGGAGTCATGTGCAGAGAGTTAGCATTTAAAGCCACTGGACTGGATGAGGTCAACTTTGGGTATAGAAGAGAACCTCCGGGTTCTCCAGCATCTAGAGGCTGAGCAAGAGAGAAGCCAGGGGAGGAGACAAAGAGGGTTCAGCGAGATGGGAGAAAAGCCTGGAAAATACGATTCCTTAGTGCTGTAGGGAAGAAAGTGTTTCAAGAAGGAAGGCGTGGTCAAGTGTGTCAGCTGCTTGCTTGCCAGGAGTTAAGAAAGCCGAGCACAGAAAACTACTGGATTTGAAGAAATGGTGATTCTTGGTGATCTTAGATGCTGGAAACGACAGAAGGCAAAGTAGGGGAATGGAGATCAAATTTAGACAAGTCCCTGGAAGAGCTTAGCTGTGAAAAGGAGAAATAATGGGGAGAAATAATATTGAGAAAAAAATAAATAGAAGCTGGTTAGAGAAGAAAGACATGAAACTTGTGATGTCAAAGACTCAGAACTGCAAGCCTAGAAAAAACCTTGGGTAGCTGATATGGTATTTCACAAAGGGGGCGGGGGCTCCCACTGCTCATATTCAGGCTGATGATGTAAGTAGGAACTACAGACCCAACGTGTGAAATGAAGGACATCTGGGATGTGGATCGTCCTAAATGAGTAGGATTCTAGTGGGACAGGCCACACGTAGGAAGATGGAGATGAGTTCTAAATACACAGGACAGAGGTGTATGTCATGGCACTCACACTCTTTCTGCCTAGCTGGTCATTTGATCAGAAAAATGAGATATTGTCAGATATTATGGGAGCACACCTGTTCTACATTGACAAAGGTAAGTGACAATTTTTCAAGTGCCTTCTTTGTGCACTCCCGTACCCTAATTTATTTAATCATTAACCCCACACCATTAAAGAAGGCCCCTGGGGCAGAGCAAGGTCCTTGGAGTCAGAACATGGATCTGGGTGTGAACCCTGGGCCTGTCAATGAGTAGCCAAAAGTCTTGGGCACTAATTTTCAGTGCCTCAGTTTCCTCATCTGGACAATAAAAGTATCACTGCCAACCTACAGGGTGGAGCCGACTAGAAAAGGCCCAAATGACCTATTTGTTGCTCACCTGTACCTTATGTTGACGGACTGGTATGAGGGTATCATAGCTATCCAGAGTAAGAAGTGGAGAGAATAGCAGGTCGAGGAGAAAGCTGATGCTAGCCTCCTCCTGACACACTTAAGGTAGCACGACTAAAATTAGAGTCTGCTGGTTCTATGATTATCTATAGGAGCTCTCGTACAGAACCTTCCTCACTTCACCACTCGCTGGATGACATAAAAGTCTGTTTCCTCCGTAAGACTCCCCATGGATGCCCACAGCCTCACAGTGCTTGATGCTCAGGCTACTGTGTATTAAGCCCCCGAATGTATGGTTATCACCAGTTGTTATCACTGAGAGTTAGCCATCTATGTTCCCAAACTTATGTTAATTGTGCTAGCAACTGTTTATGCAAACTTTATATGCTTTTTATTTACATACCTGTTATGTAAACTGATGAAAAAGTTGGTAATGACAGGTCGCTACCATAAATTTCAAATAAAGTATACAGAAAACACACGTAAAACGGGGAAGGTAAAAACATAGAAAAATTGCTTTGTAAGTGTCTCCAAGGTCTCACTCTGCCTTCAGGGAACCAATACTGGAGCTTGTGGATGATGCATTCTGGGTAGTTTTGAAAGAAGGACCCCTTGAAACAGATCAGCAGACCTCTGCACAAAGGAAGGGCCTTGGCTCGACATCAAAAGAGTGGCAAGTGAATGAGCATCCATATGTTTTAGGTTAAAATTAAATCTTTAAGGTATGTATGTATCACATTTTATGATTCACTGCTTTAATTAACTTTTCCAGTTGACTCCCCAACTGCCAGTTTCACCTTCGTCGAATACCAGGAAAGCTGTAATGTTTATTTTCCCGTTCTTCTCAATGCATCCTCATTGTTTAAACCATTGCAAAAAGTGAAAATGTATGAAGGAAAAAAGGAAATTTACTGGTCTAGAGTCAAACTCTGGCAATAATTTGATGTAGTTAGTTCTAGTTGTTTTTCGTAAATATACGTAAAAAAGTAAAATTATGACTACTCGCTTTTTGTCTTCTGATTTTTCCGATTTCTCAGGTTAATATTCATCTATGACACAATTTTATTTAGTTCTCTTACAAATTTGTAACAATATAATTTGTATTAAAAATATTATTTGTCTATTGTTAACTTCAAACGATACAAAACAAAAGCTAAACGTCACCCTGAAGCCAATGACCTAGACACAGCTAGTGGGGGATTCTGATAAACATGGTCCTGCATTCACCCTTCACACAGGTGTAGATTAAAGGATGCATGGATCTGATATGTAACATGTTTAAGACATATTTTATATTGGAATTATTTTAGATTAACTGTACAGGGGCATGGATAGCACAAAAAGTTCCCACCTACCCCTCACCGGGATTCCCCTAAAGTTGACATTTCTCTTACCACGGTGTATTGGTCACATAAAAAACCAGCGTCAGTACATTACTAAGAAATGAACTTCAGGATTTCTTTGGATGTTACTAGTTTTCCTACTACCATCTTTTTAAAAAATGTTCCATGATCCAGTTCAGGGTACCATACTGTATTTAGTATACTATAGATAAGTTTTGCTTCATTTTAACAAACTAAAAAGAAATTGAATAAATATAAAGTGATGCTAAACCACGGATTAATGTTTCTCTGCCATAAGCAATATTGTTTCCTAAGTGATCATTCTAAATTTTAAAGTGAATATTATGAAAAATGTTAAGAGGTTTGGTTTTTTACTTATACATTTTGTTCAGCTATTATGCAGATAAGATTAGTTCCTTTATATTTCTCCCTAACTCTCTTCCCAGCCCTCCTGATGCCATTGGTTATACTGCTTTGTAGATTTCTTACAGGTTAATGAGGTGTACATTTTATTCTGTAACTAGACTCTCACTTTTATCCTTCAACTATGTTTGATTGGGCTCATCATTTGTCACCAGCTGTTGTAACCATGGATTCCTCGGTGCCTAAATTCTGAACTTGATTCAACTCTTGGTTGGCTCATTCCCTCTATTGAAAATTCTTCTCAAAAATGGGTTATGGATATTATATTTCCCTGATTTTCTTCACATTTGAGAATATCTTTCTGTTGCTCTTATATGTAAACTCTAAACTGCCATGATTTAACATTTTAGAAAATCATGTTCTTTAGAATTTTGTAAAATTTTCCATCATTTTCTGACATTAACAATTTACAGCACATCTGAGACCGACCTCATAGTTCCCTTTTGCTGGGGGTTTGTTTTATTCCTTGATAGATGGAAAATTCTTGAGTTTGTTTTAACCAAGACACATCTCCCTGTGGACTCACCTTTTTTCTGGAACATAGTGTGCCCTTTCAATATGCAGGGCCCATTCTTCCTTTCAAAGATTTTTGTTTTTCACGACTGTGTCTGAAAAGAACATTTCCTATCCTTTTGGAGCATTGCTTCAGGGAGGCCAATTATCCTTATGTTGGATTATCTTCACCCTCCATCTTCATCCTGATTGCTTTACGCTGTATTTTTTTTCCTCTGCTTTCACTATAATAATCTCAATCTCAAGATTTTCTCCATTTCAGCAATGGAATTTTTATTCACATCTTTTCTTTTCCTTGCTGATTCTAATACATTGCAATGACATTGTTTGGCTTCTCAATGTTTTGATTATTGCTCCAGTCCTTGCTTTCTTCTCATTCTGTTAGTTTATTATTGTCATTCTGCTATTTGTTAATGACTTTTTATTAAGTTTCTTCTACTGCATGAAAAATCACTTAGGATGATTTCTTCTGTCAAGTTGCTTTTCTTCCAGATAGGATCTTCTCGTGTATTTTGTCATTTTATTATCTATCTATCTATCTATCTATCTATCTATCTATCTGGTGTGAAAAGATTTCTACTCTCTAGTTAATTAACACATCACCACACATATTTATCTCTCTCTCTCTCTTTTGGTGACAACATTTAAGTTCTACTCTCTTAGCAAATTTCAGTTTTATAACACAGTGTTATCCCCTCCAGGCACCATGTTTACATTAGATTCTCAGACCTTATTCATCTTAGAGCTGAAAACGTGTACCCTCTGGTTTCTAAAGGATCTCTGCATGGTTGCTCAGATCTTCTCTTTGCCATCGTATGGTGTGGGTGACTTCTCCTGAGTTTGATAGCACTCTCATTGTGTTTGTGTGTGTATGTGTGTGTATGTTAGGGAGAACTTAGTTCTGTTCTTTCTTCTAGGGTTGTATTAATACTCTAGCTTGTTTTCCCACTGACACAGTGGGAATGGGTAGACCTTGGCACCTCCCCTCCCCTCCTCTGCGGATATCCGTGTGGTATCTTCAGGATTCCATTTGAAATGAGTTTTGCTAGGATCTTCTCCAGGCCACGTACTCACTCCCTAACTCTTCTCTCCACGCTGGAAGATACAAATGAGACATCTCAGCATTTCACTACCTCATTCTCATCAGTGCTGAATAGGGGCATGGTTGGTCCTTGCTCAGCAGAATCATTTGTTTTCTTCTTTAGCCTTTACTGTTAGTAGTTTATGACATGAATTCGTACCTTTTCCTTGTTTAATTGCTGCTGACAAACTTTTAACCTTTTATAAAAGTTAATTGTGTGTATTTCACTGGGTACTGGGGTTGGATATACTCTAGCAATTCAGCTTTAATTATTTATTATTGTCCTGAAGCCTGCAAATGATTTATAATTGATCCTCAGCATTTATTTAACCATCTTCCATTATATGGCCATTTACATTTTTTCTGATTTTTTTGTTATAATACTATTATGAACACCCATGATAATAAACTTTTTTCACATATTAAATTACTTCCTTATGGTGGATTTCTATAAAGGGAATTGCTGGGTCAAAAGGCATTGACTTTTTTTTTTAAAGATTCTTGGTACAAGTTGCCAATTTGCTTTCCATATTTGTTATAGTTTAAAGTATACTTCAAATAGCTCATGTCAGAATTCTCCGAATGAATTTATTGCCATGGCTTTCAGAGAAATGGAAACAAAACAGTCCAAGAAACAAAGAAAATGGTTCATCTGAAAATGTAAGCTACCAAGGATGGGATGTTTTCGTTATGAGAGCTGTGCTCAGCGAGTACTGCGGGGAGCAGCTCTACGGCCTGGCGGGAATGAGATGGATGCCTGGTCAGCTAGACAGAATGCGGCATCAGAAACGCCGAGAAGGAAATGCAGGGTGTCGAAAAACACTCCACGTTCACATGTTAATTGGGTCTATAAAAAGTAATTAGAGATAACACTTTTTTTAAAATTCCCACAAACTCTCTGTTATGCTTTCAGTATCTGCTGAAACAACAAAAATAGTTTATTTTTACTCAATTTTTCTCTCCCATGAAGAAAAACTGACGTAGTATTATCATGTTTCTTAAATATAACTGAACTCATCTTATTGGGGAAAAGCAAAGAAGTATGTGTCATCTTATTAGAAATGACATGATGTATATACAGCCATATGTTTTCAAAGGGTTTTCTGTCAGTGTTAATCAAAACTCCTCCAAATTTATGAACCTACAGAGCAGCATGTCAGCCATATGGGAAATATCTCCCCTTCAATATCGAGAATTTGGATTAATAATAAACATTACTTAGTGAACCTAAATGAGAAAAACATATCAATGTTGAATCTCAGAAAAGAAGAAACTTATAGAAAAATTCCCCTGGGTGTTAATATTTTTTAGCATACTGTCTAGTATCTCTGTCATTGTGCTCTGTCTTTATTTTCATTCTGCCTGCTCATTTACTAAACATAGAAATGGCTGCATTCTATTTCATGATTGCTACCATAGTGTCAAATAAGTAATCAGCATCCTGTACTTCACCCCTTTGCTTTGTGTTTTGCTGGAAAACAATTAGAAAAATTGAAAAGAAACTGGGAAAAATATCCCTCTTGCTGCTCAATATCTATAATCAGTCCATTGAGATCTTTCCTAATCTTTATCCATTGCCTTCTCACAGCAAATAACTAGTATCTTCTCTGTCTAGTAGTAATCATCACCCTTTTGCTATTTTAGGAGATACTATCATGTTAGGATCTGTGTTATTTAACTTAGATGGATTCCTAACATCAGTTGGATGAGGAGTCTGTTAGAGTCTTGTCAGGCAAGCGAGTTCTTCTTAGTTGGAGGAAACATCTTTGATTCTTGCACATGGATCTTAAATATGAACTTTCACAAGACAGGGAGTGGTGGCGGTCGTAATTGGGAACAGGTTGAATATGAGCCAACAATGCACAGCTGTTGGCCATAAACCCAATACAATGGGTAGGGGCTGGGAACTGCAGCAGGGGCAGAAAGGAAGGGCTGATCTGTCTTTACAGTATTCTCTCCATCATTAGAGGGTGATTTAGATAAGGATAAAGATGGTGATAGTGATGATGATGTTGATAATGATGAGAGTGCCTAATTTGATCCATCACAATATTAGGAAAATATATAAAAATTATAGTGGTTTTCAAAAATGGTGTGGCATACACGTGCTAAAATGACCATCCTCCCCCCAGTGAGCCAGCTCCTCTATAATCCCTTGTCACTGATTGTGGGTGAGACCCATGGTGTGCTCCTTGTCCACAGAGTAGAAACGGTGAAGGAGATTATCAGATGTAGTTCCAAATAAGTTGACTTTGAGTTAATGAGAAGCCAGTTCATCCTGGTTGGGCCTGACTTGATCAGGTGAAAGCTTTAAAAGAGATTCTTCTCCTGGCCTTGAGGAAGTCAGTTGCCATGTTGTGGGAGAGGTTATGAGGGTGCCATGAAGAAAGGTACTGTGATGGTCTCTAGGGGCTAAGGGCAGCCGCTGGATGAGAGCTAGCAAGAAATGAGGACCTCAGTCCCATAGCAGAAGGAACTTCTGCTGTCAACACAAGGACTTGGAGGAAGACTCTGAACTCCACAAAGGAAAACAACCCAGCCAACACCTTGACTGCATTCTTTGGAGACCCTGATGCCTGACCCATCAAAACTGTGAGATACTAAATATACGTTGTTTTAAGCCACTAGGTCTGTGATACTTTGTTATGTAGGGATAGACACCTAAAACAAAGGACAAATTAATAGGAAGGTGAGAGGTTTGGTCCAGGTATTTAGTGATGAATTTGAGATAACTTGTTAGAAGCTGGGACAGAATTCCTTCTTCAACTTTAGTTATAAATAGGGAAAATATATAGAAACAGAATTGTTGCCAGTTGTTTTTCAAGACAGCAGATAACAAAACAAAATGTTGATTTCACTAATTTTTTTCAGAAACTCATACCCTCAGAGAGCCTGGTCTAACTGATTTCAGGTGGTCTGCGGGCATCGGTATTTCTCAAAGTTGCCAGAGATTCTACTGGGCAGTACTGGGTTCACAGCGACTAGGCTTCCTCATGGGAAGAAACGTGTCCCTGCTCAGTCTATGATGAATTGTATTAAAATCTCTTCTCTGCAGGCAAAGTGTCTGAAGTAAAAGTGGGCTTTACAAATGCCAATGTCATGACTCAGTGAATGGGGAGAGCATGCCAGACCTGGGGGTTTTAGCTAAGTGGAAGGTGAGAGTCAAGGGTGAGAGGAAGCAGCCTAGAGAAATTCCAATGAGTGGCCCAGGGCTGTTGATTGATCTTGAAGGACCGGTGTTGCTCAGTCCCTTCTTGATGAAATCTTGACCCCAGATCAAGTCACTCTTCTCAAACCCACCTGAACCCCAACTGCGTTATTTGAGTATTCTCTTCCTCCATATTCTCTACAGCACGTTTTATTACTGTTGATTACTTCTTCATCCTATCTTCTTCTTCTCCACTAGAAAAATTAACTTGGTTGAAAATCTTTCTGGCTGAGGTAGAAGATTTATAGAGAGAAAAATTTCCTGAACCAGAGGAGATGGTATTTAGAAATATAGTTGGGAATCTTCTATGAGCCCATCAAGGTTAAAGGAAGAGCTTAGACTAACTGGGTAATATATACTACTTGGGAATAAGTAGTGGAGTAGTTGAGACACTGGATTAGAGGATCTATCCATAGAGAACCAATAACTAACCATCCTCAAGGACTGTGCAAGACAGGATCAACCAGGTTATGCTGCAGTAACAAACAGCTTTCACATCTCAATGACTGGAAAACATAAGTTTATTTCAAACGAATGCTTCATCGTTATTTTAGTTTGGCCAGAGTAGTTGGGGCTTTCTTCCATGTCTTTCTCAGTCAGAGACTGGTTGATAGGACCTCTCCCACCCAGGGCTTTGCTAGTGAGAGTCGGATGAAAAGAGGGAGTCACATACTGACTCTCAAATGTTTCTGCCAGTAAATGCCACACGTCACTTCCTTTCACATTTGATTGGCCAAGGCAAGTCATATGGCTCTACATAACTCAAGGGGTCAGGGGGGTACACTCCTACCCTCTACCCAGGAGGAAGAGAGTCAGATATTTGGGGTAAATAACACTAATAAGTACCCCAAGGATTTAGTACAGAGGTTCCTTGTGGCCACAGACTTCTGCAGGACACAGCAACACTGCCAGGGGTCCCTGAAGCCACACTGGCCAAAAGCACTGTCTACAGACCCCAAACTGTCCAAACGCCACTCTATTTATAACTATAGATGTGTTTGTACTGAATTTCAAATTATTATCACACTCACAGTAGCTTTTACTCTTGATGTATTTCTTTTCAAAGAACTTGTAATTACAGTTAGAACTAATATTATATTGAAGAAGGTTTTTGAAGTTAAAAAAAGAAGTGCTCTTGTGTTTGAGAAGGTTAGAACTACTGAATTAACTATTTACCCACCTCATTGCAGTGAGTCAGCCATATAACTTTTTAAGGTAGTTTCCTTCGTCATTCAGATTGTATGATGATGCTGAGACAAGTGTTTTGTGAGTATTGAAGATAGTAATTGAGATATAGACTCCACCTATGTACTATATATTTCTGCTGCTACCGTACTAATGACACATTATAAAGTCATTCATCAAGTTGTCCCACGCCTCCCAGAATCTACCTGAATATAGAGTTGCCTTTGAAACTGCAATGCAGCAAAGTCCCTAAAACTCTTTGTTATGAAGAAATATGTAGTATTTCTTTGCACCTTTTAACTTAAATCCATTGCCGTTAAATAACTAACATACCTAGATCTTTGTGGCCGATGTGGTAAAACTTAACTTGAATTAAGAAGTTCTTTCTGAATGTTCACCCATAATTTATGGTTCCTGCCTGGGAGAAGTGAGGAGGGAGGATTTTTGTTCTTAAGTCTTGTGAGAAATAGTCTATCATGTTATTTTCTTTCGGCTTTTCAATGCACCCTGCATCTCCTTCCTTTCATTGGTGCTGGCTGAAAAGATGTTGAACACACCAGCCTACGCCGAGGGGCCACTCCCCCTGCACCTGCTCTTTTCTTCGCATAAAGACTGGCCACAAAGGAACCCTGTGTGAGGAGGAGAATTCTCAGTTCTCTCCCTGCTTACTATTTCCTCTGTCTCTGGAATGTTCTT
Organism: Micronycteris hirsuta; assembly: GCA_004026765.1. Lineage (NCBI taxonomy): Eukaryota > Metazoa > Chordata > Mammalia > Chiroptera > Phyllostomidae > Micronycteris > Micronycteris hirsuta. The sequence continues at coordinate 48,010 of PVJI01003382.1, forward strand.
ACACTGTTGGTTATGCCATACGATATCCTGCAGAACTCCTTCACTCACGAGAATTGTCCCCAGACTTGGGACTCAGCGTCCACCTGCAAGCTGCCCAACAATTCAAAACCAGCGCTCCCCTTTTGGGGAGCTATTTCCAATTTCAAAAAATTCTTCCCAGGATATAGACAGGGAGAGCAGCCCCATGAAATTGGCATCTTTTAATAATTTCTGCAAAAGACAAAAGTGAAGAATTTTCCAAATAGAACTGGACATGTCACAAAGGAAAAAAACAAACAAACTGGAAAACAAGTTAAGCCATCCAGCACAGGTGTGCTGGCAAAAATGTCCATTCGACTTTCACATGATTTTTGGTGCTGAGAGAGAAAAATGTTTATACTTAGGGCTCTTTGACTGAAAAAAGGAATGTTCAAGAATGTCCTCTATAGCTGTTTTTTTAAATAAATTTAGTTTTTATTTCTAAGTTTAAAAGTGACCTAAAAGTTGTAAAAAGACTTTACAAATACAGAAAATAATAAAAAGAAAATGCTTCCCCTAGTAATCACGTTATTCAGAAATGATAAATATTAGCACTTGTCCAGCCATTTTTCTAGTCATAAAAATATATTTTAATTAAATTTTATTATACTGAATTCTGTGTTTAAGACACTAGATTTACAGCTGTAGATTCAACTTTAGTTTATTATTATTAAAGTACTCTGCTTATTGTTCTGGCTGGTGTGGCTCAGTGGATTGAAGGCTGGCCTGTGAACCAAAGTGTCGCCAGTTCGATTCCCAGTTGGGGCACATGCCTGGGTTGCAGCCCAGGTCCCCAGTGAGGGCCATGTGAGAGGCAACCATGCATTGCTGTTTCTCTCCCTCTCTTTCTCCCTCCCTTCCCCTCTCTCTGAAAATAAACAAATAAAAATCTTTAAAAAAATACTCTTACCGATTTTTCATATACTTCATCAGACAAGCACCAAAAGTGGTATCTTAAAAGTATCCTATCCAAAAATTAGTCTATCAGTTTTTATCATATTTTAATAGATTGTGTTCTCTGTATTTTAATTTTTAATATTTAAAGGTTTAAAACTGATATACCTTTTATTCTGCATTGTAGCTTTAAAAATCTTGATGAAATTTAAAAACATACCAAGTTTCAAAAATAATTTTTCTTGTTTATTTAGTGAAGGAAGCTTACCCAGAGGAAAAAAAAATAGAATCAGAAAATGATATTAAGGATTGCCTTTTGCCAACATAGAATGACCTCTTTCAAATCATTTCATTTTTTTGTTGTTGTTGGTTTGAATTGTACTTTGGGACTAAAATTTCTATCCCTGCTTTATTTCATCTTATATGTGCTTTAAAAAAGTTTTTAAACATACTGTAGTATTTTATTTTTTGGAGGGAGGGGGAAAAGAAATGAAGATTTATGCATCATAAAAGAAGAGAGTTGGAGTTTGTTTTCTAACCCAGTCGGGCGCTTCCTCTGCCGTAAAGGTGTCAGACACATTCACTTGAGCTGATTTGGGTTGCACAGTACCATTAATACTTACATCATCCTGTTTTTTCTCCTTCTGGGAAGTTTTCTTTTGCTCAGACTTGTGCTGTGTGAACTCTGCTTTGCTGACTTTTTTTTTTTTTTTTTTGTACATCAGGGATTCTTAATCTTAGTTCTCAAAGACTCCTGAATGTCAGGGCTTCTGAGGATTTCCTGAAATTATGCAAAGCTTGGGGGTTGTGTCAAGGGGGGCGCTGCACACGTGTGCACCTGTGTAGTACAGATGTGTGTGTCAGAACCAGCATTTACTTGGGGGCAAGATCCATGCTTTTCATTTCCTTCTTTCCTTCCACCCCCAATCCATCCTCCCTCCTCTTCACGTTCACCTGCTGAGAAAACAAAAGCAATCGGAAGGGAATTTGTGCCACCGTCACCACCGAAACTGCCCGCCTCACTGTTTTGGGGCCCATCGGGCTGAAGGTTGTGGAAGAGGCTGCAGGAGAAGCGAGTCTTCAGGAGGAGCCCATTCCAGTTTGAGAAAGAAAGTGAAGGGTGTTGGGGAGATGCTGAGGATGCGCAGGAGTGCTGAGGATGGCCCGCTGCAAGTTCTGGGGGGCACAGCAGTTGCGGGGGCTGGGGAGGTGCATGAGGGGAGGATGTCGGCCAGAGAAGGTACAAGACCACCAAGGGGAGGTTCTGGAGGGTGAAGGAACACCTTGGAGTCCGGGCTCATGGGGCGAGTGAGTAGGCAGGTTAAAAGGGAGGCTGGCCCTGGAGGTTCCAGGTTGGTGAAACGGGCCCAGCACCTGGTATGCCGTGGCAGCTGCTCCTGCCAATGCAGGTGTGGAGGCCGAGGGTGGGGGCAGGTCTTTAAAGAAGTTTTTTTTTTTCCTTCTGTTTTTTGATATAGTCCTACAGCTCTACCATCTCAAGAGAATTAATTTCTTGTTTTGAAAAAAAAACTTTCACAGAGACGCATTTTGCAGGTTACAGGCTAGTTAGTATGCCTATTGTTCTAGTATATTTATTTTCAACATACCAGTGAAGCAACTTTGCCACGCTTCCACACAGATTTCAAAACGAAATAGCTATATGACAGCCCATTACACTGAGGGACCACAATTTCCTGAGATGTTCCCTGAAAACTGGACACGGAGCTTATCTGATTTGTTTGGCACAATGAGATGGAACTGCCCAAACCCCACTGAGCATGCAGCTTCCTGGGCATCAGAATCTGGTCTGATGAGGCACCACTGTCACTATGCTCACTGCTGTCCCTGGAGTGCCACCTGTGCCTCAGGACTTGACCGCACACAGCTGCCACCTGCTCACCAGCAACATCGATGTGCAGGGCACCCTGCTTAGTCACTCAGTTTTGGAGGCTGGAGGAGGCCAGGACAGGCTTGACTATCTGCAGTGTGGATGGGGTGACATGAGGGCTGGAGCGGCGAGCATCTGCTTAAGGAAGGTGGACGTTTCCCAAACCCAGCAAGAATGCATCCGAAGTGCCCTGGGCAGTTACACAGGGGAAGATGCAGCGGGGATGGAAAGAGGTGGTTAGGCACAGGTTAGCCACAGCCTGGATGCATTTGGGCAACAACACTTAAAAAAATTTTTTAAAGCTACTTTAATAGTTAGAAAATGGTACCACAAGATTAATTTAATTTTTCTTTAATCACTAGAGAGTGAATCCATTGCTTCTCTTTACTTTTTCTGGATTTCTGTTCAGCTTCATGGAATTCATTTACTCTTCATCTTGAACTTCCAATGCTCAGAAGAATGCCTGACAGACACTGGATGCTAACCCAACATTTGTTGAGTGGGTTGCACAAAAGTCAGGGAGACACCGACAGAGCTGGCAGAGCCGCTCCCGGAAGCTCCAGGGCATGGGCTCCTGCGTCCCCTCAGGCAGATGAACCATCCTAAGTCCCGGTTCAAGCTCATCATGTTCCCATCTCCTCCTAGCTCCTTTCCAAAGGCCTTTGCACCAGCTCCCCCCTGCTCCAGCACCCTCCCCTCCTCTAAGTCATCTTTCTGAAGCCCCATCTGATCCCAAGACATTTCTGTTGTAAAGTCTTTCGTGGTTCTTTGTCATCTGCAGGAAAGAGCCCTAACTCTGTAGTTTTTCATCAAGGGCCCTTCAGAATCCATCTTCATTTCCCCTCTGGTTTCTTCTCAGATCAGCATCCTAAGTGATCTGACCCCCAATCCTTGCCCCATGCACCCCACATCCCAGCCAGAGAGAAATCTCAGTGATGCCTGGGAACACTGTGCACTTCCCTGCCTTTTTGCCTTGTTCACGCTGTCCCATTTGCATGAAATGGTTCTGATTGCCTTGTCAAATGTTTGACTTTTATTATACCTGTGAGAGAGAGATCAAACGTTTCTCTGAACTTTTTGTTTTCTCCTCCTCGATTCCATCCCAACCTCAACCCCACAGAATCAACAGCTTCTCATCCACATTCCCTTAGCCCTTAAACATACACATACTATGCACATATTCTCTGTCTCTCTGTCTCAGAACTCCCTGAGGGCTAAACATGTAAAGAATTCATCTTTGCATCACCAGAGCCCAGTTCAGTGCCTGGAACACAGTCAGCACTGAGGTTGGTGTGATTTTATACAATTAGATGGAATCTCTCTGGGTCACAGTTTTACCTGTGGGAACAGTCACAGGTCCCTCTTCACTGATGCCCTTGTCCTCTTCCTCCACATGCCCCAGACTGGGTGGAAAAGCAAATGAAAAGTCAAGTCTTCTGCTCCTAGTAGGTCCTGAATTTTATTTTCACAGGGAAGAAAACTCCTCTCTCGAGTCTGTCTTTGAGCGACAGACCTCTTGGGAAAAAACAGTGCCATTGCATGGCAAAAGTCAGGAAGGCTTAATGCAGTCGGAATGCCAACCAACGATGCCACTGCATGGCAAAAGTCAGGAAGGCTTAATGCAGTCGGAATGCCAACCAACGATGCCACTGCGTGGCAAAAGTCAGGAAGGCTTAATGCCGTCGGAATGCCAACCAGGCTCTCTGTGTTCACAACCTGACCTGCCGTCCCCAAGCACAGGACGGTGTTGGTTTGACCTCAGCAGAAATCAGATCTGCTCTACATGGTGATGATGATAGCAAACATATGGAATTGATTAAATGAATAAATAACCCTACTTAGTTTTGCATAAGACTGTGTGGTACCCAGGTCAAAGATAATCCCTAATTTTTCTATGCATAATAGATTCCAAAGTGTAAACATCACCAGTAGCCTGAACCAAACTAGATGCTTTAAGTCAACAGTCAAAGGTGTGATTGTAAACTCGGAAATATTGACAGTGTTTGTGAATATCACTTCTCTAAATTAGGTGAGAGGTCCGTAGCTGATGTGGGTGTCTAATTTATCTGACACCTCAGGGTCGCGGCTTGGTCAGCCTCGGAAATTTGATCAGAGACTTTTTCCTACTTCTCAGTGGTAGATCACTTCTCTAGATTTTGTGTGTTTTTTAAATTTATAGTTGTAGCACAATGGCAAACAACGCAGCAGAAACTAGTCATTCCATGCTAAAAATACATTCAGTTATTTCTTTCCTTTGAAGCCACAGACTTTTTTAACAAAGTTTGTTAAGGTCTCAAGGTGATTTCTGCCAGTGAAAATTTTATTTCGCCCTGGCTGGTGTGGCTCAGTAGATTGAGTGCCAGTCTGTGAATCCAGAGGTCACTGGTTTGATTCCCAGTCAGGGCACATGCCTGGGTTGTGGGCCAGGCCCCCAGCTGGGGTGTGCAAAAGGCAACCACACATTGATATTTCTTTCCCCTTCTTTCTCCCTCCCTTCCCCTCACTCTAAAAATAAATAAATAAAATCTTTTTTAAAACAAGAAAATTTTATTTCAGTTTGCAGAGTTTTAAGGAGTCATTCACTCAGTGATCGCTGGCCTGTGTCCTCAGGGTCTCTTCCTTCTGGTTGAATCTGGCTGGAACGGGGCACTGGCACCCAGAACCAGGGTGGCTGGGGTGGGCGTACAAAACGTCCAGGAGGTCTGAGCAGCAGGCCACAGGAGGAAAGGGGCCAGGAAAAACACGATGTCAGAGAGCAAGCGGAAGGCCACTGGGCAGGGGATCAACATTAGGAGGGAGGGTTACAAAATTCAACAAGACACCTTATAGTGGGTTAAATAATATCCCCCCAAATGCATGTCCGTCCTAACCCTATGTACCTGTGAATGAGGCCTTATTTGGAAATAGGGTCTTTGCAGGTATAATTAAGTGAAGGCTCTCGAGATGTGATCATCCTGGATTTGGGCAGGCCCTAAACCCGATGACTGGGGTCATTAAGAAAAGAGGAGATCAGAGACACAGAGGCCCCAGTGGGAAGACCGTGCGAAGACAGAGGTGGATAGTGGAGTGATCCGAGCCAAGGGACACTTCCAGGGTTGCTGGCAGCCACCAGAAGCTGGACGAGAGTGTGGAATGGACTCTGCCTCAGAAGTTCCAGGGACAAAGACACTGCTGATGTCTCAACTTTGGACTTCTGGTCTCTAGGACTGTGAGTGAATACAGATACCAAGTCTGTGGCAATTTATTACAGTGGTTCTGGGAAATTTATATATATATTTATAAAATGTGGGAAGTACATTTTATATATATAATATATATATAATATATATATAATATATATAAATATATATTATAAATATATATTATAAATAAATTATAAAGAAAATTATATATTATTATATTATTGTAAATTATATATTATAAATAAATATATATTATAAATATTATATTATATATTATATATATTTTATATATATATAATATATATATATAAAATGTGGGAAGTACATATATATACTTCCCATGTACAGAACCACAGAACATCCCTACATTATAAGTTTCAAGAGGGAGGCAAAGTGTTAATCTCATTCACTCTGTATCTCTTGTCCTAGAGCAGTGCCTGGCATTTAGTAAGTGCCCAATCAATACTGGCTGAATGAGTGAATAAATCTGCTCTTCCCGCCTCCCTCTAAAATAGAAAGAAATAAAGCCCTAGACCTAAGAATGGTAGGTCCTTTCCTACAGACTCTCCCAATATAAATGCTTAGGGCTGACCATCTTGAATGGAGGAATCAGCATTTAGAGAAGCTTAAGTGAACTTTGGTTATGTTTATTAGAGAAAATCTATTGTATTTCAGCTCAGATACAATGTTGGGTATAAATAAGATAGGTTCATGATTTGCCTAAAATAAGACACTCATTCAATTTTCTTTCAATCAAAATACTTCAAATATTTCTTAAGCACTAATAGTAGTGGTAAGCACATTGCTCAAAGTCGGGATCCAAGGCTACAAGCAATAGGAACTTGAGGAACCTTCAGTCTAATGGAAGAAGAAATAGCAGTTAATCAAATCATGTACAAGTATTTCATTGCAGATGTAATAAAAGCAGGGAAAGGGAAGTATGACTTACCTTGTTAACAGGTAAATTGTTAAGTGTGTGTTTCTGTAACTCACCTGTAAGGTGTACATGGCAGGGACCACTTTGCTCACCTCTATTTTCCTAGTACTTAGCTCAGTTCATACTCCAGATATACTTTATTAAATAAGTAAATAAATAGTACTGATTCTATCACCTAGACTCCCGGTTATAGTACCATACGTTTCTCCCTCTGCTATGACTTTTCACTACAGGAAGTGAAATGCATCCTTCTAGCAGGATCAGAAATGATAAATGAGCCACTATCCCAGGCCACCGAAAGTCAATAAGAAGCCAAAGAAAGTCTGTTCTCAAAGACATGGAAAACTTCATGTAGTAAAAGGAAACTTTATCCAGGGAACTGCCAGCATCCTGCCAGGCCATCTGCTTTGGTAGCTTCAGGTACCTGTTGAAACAGGTGGAGACTCAACAGGGTCTGTGTCCACAGTCATGACCACTGTGAGCCAACGGGTTTGCCAGCCATTAGAACAGAGTCATGGAGGCAAAGTTTTGATTAGCCACAGTTCGAAGAAATGTTTATTTTTTCTGGATTTGGTGACATTAGTCAAAATGCTTCTGTGGGTACTTATCCATTGATTAAGATGCTCGTGATGCACATATTAAAGGTAGGACATGCAGTTGCGGGGAAAACACGGAAGTGGGAGCTGAGACTTCTGTCCTCAAGTTAGCTTATATCACTAGGTAGGGAGACCAGCCTCTAGGGCACATTGGCATCCCTGCTAACAGTGTCCATTCTCTCTTTTCCTATGAAGTCACTCCTTCCCCATGTGTTCTGATAGGCTTGACTCCACCCCCTGCTCAAGATTGAAAACATGTGACTTAGGTCAGGCCAATTGGCTCATCACATTGTCCTAGCCATGGTCAATAAGATTTTGGCTGGAAGCATGGCACCAAGATCTTCCTTCTTCTCCTGCGTGAGAGGCTGGGTAGGCAGAGAGCCCGGGGAGCCACTGGCAATGACTTTGTGCTCAGGCAGGGCCACAGAATGAAATCAACACCAAAGATATGGGACTGAGAGATGGAGAGGGGAAAACGGAGTCTCAGGCACATCATTTGAACCCCGAGACAAGACTTGCCTGAAATCAGCAACCCCCAAGGCTCTGTTCAGTTGTAAGAAACACCAAATTCTTTCTTTCTCTCTTTCTTTTGACCTAAGGCAGTTTGGTTTGCATTTTCTGTCACTTGCAACCAAAAGAATCTTTTATAGTGACATACAGACACTATAAAAAGGGTGTCATCGATACATGCCAAAGGTCAAGAGAGCAGCCACCGTGGGCTATATAGATGGAGTGACAGAGGAGGCAGAAAAGGGTCCTGTGTTCCTGAGTAGTACGTCGCAGCGAGGGGACATCTCAGAGGGCAGAGGCGGGAAACAATATGAGGAAGGCTGATGCCAGGTCATTGAACAGGTGAACGATGAATCTGGAATCTAACCTGTGGCCCTTAGATCTTTCGTGCTGAGTAATGACCTCATGTGGAGGAAATTGATCCCTAAGGATCATCAATTTCTTCAACCAGCTCTCCACACAATTAGGAGAGAGGGCCAGGTCAGCTTGAAAGGCAAGTTAATGCTTTGTTTGTTTAACCATCCTCAGCAGAGGCTTTTAGCACATTAAGGGATACTTTACATTGTGCTGTTCTCTTGGGTGACAGGACAGCAAACACAACAAGGGGCCCTCACTGGCCCACAAGGATAAAGACCCAGGGGAATGTACCATTAGCTACCAAGGAGGATGGAGGCGGCCTGTCAATAACTGTCCAGGCTGCTCTGGGGGACGTCAGGCCTGATGGGCAGCCCCTATACCGACTGTGGATAAACTTCAGTATTGAAAGCGCAGCCAAGACCGGGTGACAGAAACCTGGGCAACATCGCAGGTCAGAGTCTCTTACGTGCAATGACAAAAGGAATCCTAAATGAGGGCGTCTCCACTTCCCTCTCCCAGGAGAACGCACGGGGTGTGCTTTAGGCATTTCACCGTGGCTCAAACTCGCCAATTAAAGTGAGGACTGCAACTTGGCTCCCACGTTTCCCTAAGCGCATCTACTATCCTTGAGTCCTGCTTATAAATCGGTGGCAGAAGTGAAAAAAAAATCAAAAGGAATGTTTTTATTCTTTTTTAGCAGATGTGTAGACTCTCTGACTCCAGTGTAGGAGTAATTATCTTTCAACAGCAGTTAATCCCAAAGTTATAAGCCATGTGAGTAAACAGTTCCTGACTCCATAGCTTTCATTCCCTGTACTATTACAAATGGCAAGAAAAAGGCATCCTGGAAGATAAAATTCCAAAGTAGGAGAAAACTATTTCAGAGGGACTGTCTCAAATTTTGTAGGGTTTTAAGGATAACAGGAGGCTCCCAGGGGTATTATGTGAAATAAAAATGCCAGAACATCTGTTATGTTAAGTAGAACAGCAACAAAACCAAAATAAATCTCTAGTGAAGAAAAAACTCGTAATAGATTAGTGTGGGCTTCTGCCTTCTTTGATGGGGAGCTGCCCAAAGCACTGCAGTGGGAACAGGATGGGCAAAGGTGGTAATATGTTATGAACACAGCAATGCCACCTTCCGGGGTCGGCTAGCTCAGTCCTCCCATGCTGGGCATCCTTGTGCTCTGGGTCTTAAGTCCCAGACCCAGCTCCCAAGCCATCCCGCTGTCAGTCACATTGTTCTTTCTTGTTTTCAATCCAAGCATTTTTCTCTTAGTAAGTGCGATGGGATCGATGATACAGTAAAACCTCACACACACATTGTCAAGTCAGCTTCCTCCGTTCATTGGCATGCAGGGCCATGCCACTTGAGATGAAAAGACTTTAGTCTAATCTGGCTAGATATTAAGAAATAAACAGATGAAATGCTAAAATCACCACAAATGTTCAAAATCCAGATTGGCTCAATCTGACTTACAAAGTTTTTGAATAATTTTCTAAATACAGTTAATACAGGCAAACTTTTATATCCTCAGGAAATAAAAAAGTCCCTGTTCTGGTTGAATCTGAGACATCTTAGCAGCGTGTAATGCGTTTAGAGTGAAAATTTAAAATTTGATTAGGGAGCTCTAATATGGTTTAAACAGTAGCAACCTAATGCATTCTTTACATCTTAAAAACAAAAGCTTCTTTAAAAAAAATGGTTAATGAGCATTAAGCATCTCCAAGTAAATGCAATGGTACAATATTATGCCACTTTCAAGGTAAAGAGGGTCTCTCCCTTTTGGAACAGAAAGGCTGAAATCTCAAAAACTTAGTAAATCTAGATAGGAGGGGACTAAATGATCTCCAAAGAAATTTGTCACATATTATGAAAAGGAAGAGCGGTAATGGGTCCTGTGTCCTTGGCCTAGAATATTCTATGATCTAACCCCTGCTGACTTCTCTGAACTCATCTCAAGTCACTGGTTCCCTGGCTCACCTCCCTGCAGATGCAATGACCTTCTATTAGTTCCTTTAAGTGCTAATTTTTGCTACTGTTCCCTCTGTCTGGAATGTTCCTTCCCACTCAACGCCACATGGCTAACTTTTTCTCGTTAGGTTTCATATTGTCATCTCCTTTAATGGACCTCTGTTGTGTATACGTTTTGGGAACTTCTCCCCACTTATTTGGTAGCAAAATCCAAATTTTCCTTCAAAGCAATCAGCCTGCCTCACCCTTGGTCAGTGAGATTTTGGAGGAGGAGGCAGCTGAACCCTTTCCAGAAAGTTCTAAGGCATATAACCTAGCTCTGGCCACACCGATTGGTTCAAGGGTTAGCATGTGACTTATGGTTGGCCAATGAGGATCAGCCTCAGAAGTGTGTCTGGAACCACTGAGAAAGAGGTACTCTCTTTCCACTGGGACGCCTAAGTGGGTGGGATGTGAGCTTGCTGTGCAGTGACTATCTTTGATGGCTCAGAAGGAGGTGGTCTCAGGGGAGGGAGGGGATAGAGGGGAAGGAAGAGCCAAGAAACAGAGAAAGGGACAGAGAAGCCAGGTCTCAATGGCATTGATTAAGGCCTCAAGTGCAGCCATGCCTTCTTTTTCCCCTCCTTTTGTTTCTTTTTCTTTTTCTTTCTCTTTCTTTCCTTCTTTCTTTCCTTCCTTCCTTCCTTCCTTCCTTCCTTCCTTCCTTCCTTTTCTCTTTCTTTTCTTTCTGTCTCTCCCTCATTCTTTCTCTCCCTCCCTTCTTTCTTCTTTCTTTAATTGATTTGAGTTTACTTTTTGTCACTTACAAATCAAAGAATAGGGACTGTGAGGCTTCCTCAAAGAGGACATCCCTGTCACAGTATCTGGAGCAACTTCTTGCTCTTCTCATTATCCTTATAGTATAGTGAGTTTTCAAAAATAGCTCTAATCACAATTTGTGATTATTTTGTGGTTTATGTGTTTATTATCTATCTCCCTCCATAAGATATAGGCTGTGTGAGATCTAAAATGCTAAGCTCAAGAGAACATTTTATTCTCTAGGCACTAGGGTACTACTGAAAAAATATGAGCAGGGCAATGGTCAAATCTGAGCTTTATGCTTTAAAAAATGAGTATAACAGCTATAAGAATACTGAAAGTAAGACATGGCTGGATAATAAGAGAAATACTTGTGCATCTTAGGAGTCTGTATCTGCTGCTTTATAATGGAATACGCTTATTAACCCTAAGTTAATAAGCCATATCTTTATCATAGGGGCCAGTGCATGGATGTGTGGTCTTGGATTCTAAACCTTTTTGTGGCTCATTGAACATAGTCTCAATGGTGTGTGGTTTCAGTGGTGGTAGTTATACCAGAAATTCCAATAAGTGAACCTTGGAAACTGGTGTGTAAGTGGGTTCCTAACAATTTTCTGGTGGACCACTGAGTTGCAGGCTTTATTTAGCTTGGTATTTAGTTAGGTAGATTACTGAGTAAGGCAAATGGTGGGGTAGATCCTGTGGAAATAACCATGAGTTTTCCATGTCATCAACTTGGGCACATTTAGGGAAGAGATGAGATTGCATTAACTGTTTAAATGTTGGGGTGATGGAGCTCTCACAGGGTACTAAGTGGGGCTGGAGAGTTCCAGGCCTACAGCTTTGCATTAGAGAGAGAGTTGGGGATTTGCTTGCCCCTTCACTCTCTCTGCGCCGCCCCCCACTCCGGGATGAATGGATGAACTGAACAATTGCACCTCTTTGTGGGTGGGATATTAGTTCAAAACTGTAACATTTTTGTACACATCAAATACATGGGGAGCAGGGCTGGCTTCCTTTTAGAAGGAACCCCTGCTTAGTCTCATGTTCTATGTCTTAAAGTTCTTAATAATTATTTTTTTAACAAGGGGCTCCAAATTTTCAATGTGTACTGAGCCCCACACACTATCTAGTTTGTCCTGCCCAGGGGAGTCTGTGAATGTGGATTGTCAGGCCCTGCCCAGTACATCTGGCTCTGAAGGTCTTGCACGGGTCTCAGAATTGTCATTTCTGACACATAGGCTCCGTGATTCCTTACTGGCCTGGGAGTGCCATTTGCACTAACACTGACTATAGACTCACTTAGGGTGCACAGGGACATCTTCCTAAGAAAAGCTGTGGTCTCAGAGCACAGCAAGGGCTGAGCCCCAATCTCTAGTCCCCCTGAATACAACCTCTCGCTGTCTTAGTTCTGTCATTTCTCCGATAATCACTGCAGTGCCTAGAAATCCCTGGATCCTTGGGATTTTAAGAGTTTCCTTCCAGAGAAACTAGAAGTGCCAGAATCATGGTCATCTCTTGTCTAGAAAGGAGACTGGCTCAAGGGTGCCGAGATTCATGGGTAGTGAGACCCAGGGCAACTAACAGCAATGGCCAGTATAAAGTAGCCCTTTCCCACCCTTCCTCCGCAGACTTCACCATTCATGGTCCCAGACATCACTAATCAATGACTTCACCCTCTTCACCAAGCCCAGTTGTGGCCTTGGAACCCCTCTCCATCCAGGCAGCCAACAACAAATGTCATGTTTTGACAATGCAGGAAAAAGCTATTTCCCAGGTCTATCAATGGGGATGGGGAATGGGGCACTGAGGCTAAGAGAGTGTAAAAGACTCACTTTTTTGCAGGTAAAATAGAACCATTAAAAGGGTCACTCCTTTTGAGGATAAATTTACTTACCAGCCGCCTGTGTTGAAAATAAACAGAAACCGAACACTTTCAGGGGGTGATATTATCACTGGCCCTCCTTCCCTTGGGGTAGTTAAAACTCTGGGGCCCTAGGAGTAATTTGACCACTTTTGATAGGAAAAGTACTGGGTAATTTTAATTAACATATTTAGCTCGGTTTAACCGTCAGTCTGGGGGACGTTTTTGAATCTGGGAGGGGAGGCTTCTCCAGTCAGCCACATTCATTAACTACTGTGCTTTCAAAAGAAACAAAGGCATTTGCCTCTTTAAAGTGGAGGTGGCTACTATGTGCCCCACGATCAGGCCTTCATTCGGACACAGCGGCACATTTGAGAACCGTCTCCCCAAAAAAGACATTCCTCTGAACGAGCTTGTGGTTCAAAAATGTCACACATACTAAAATTCACTTGCAAGTATATTAAATTCCAAGCCCATGCTGTTGGTTACAGAGGGGAGCACATACAAACCAGCCGACGGGGGGATCCAGAGCTCTGGTTCCAACCATGGCATTATGGAGCACCTCATCAGGGCACAAGCGCTTTCTCCCAGTTCTCTCCAACACAAGCTGCCCTGGCCACTTCTGACAACGTGCTGGGGAGCGGGGGCGGGGGTGCCGACCAAGGCTGCTGTCAATCCGGCCTCCCCAGAGGCATCTGTGGAGCTTTACACTCCTGCAGTGATGGAGTTTGAAATGGCAAACAACCCTCCAAAGAAGCGGACAACAACAAAAGTCCCTTTGTCGCTTTCTATAATGTCCTATACATTTCTCTAGCGTTCTAAACCTTAACAGGCCTTGCATCAGGATGTGCATTAGTTAAGAGCAAGCTGGAGGGAATGTCACCAGGACACAAAGACACGTGAGCTGAGCAACAGAATTTAGTAAATTTCAGGCAGGAAGTTATTCAAGCTGTGAAATCCATCACCTCAGCAGTGTTTAACTTTAGTAGGAAGAGGGAACATTTTCCCCCATCAGCTGCGCTGAAAACCCCTGTGATATATACTGTATTTTTTGGACTGTAAGACGTACTTTTCCCACCCAAATCTGGGAGGAAAATGAGGGTGCGTCTTATAGTCCGAACATAGCTTACCTGGCTGTTTACATTTACATTGGTGAAATATGATGTTATTTATGTTATGAAATATTTTACCACAATTTTTGCTTCAAATTTTTTTTTCCTATTTTCCTTCTCTAAAACCTAGGTGTGTCTTATGGTCTGGTCCGTCTTATAGTCTGAAAAATATGGGACACACTGCCAATGTCTAGAAGGAAGCAAACCCCGGAAGGAAACACAGTTCCCCGCCCAGACACACAGACAGAAACGTGGTAGTGGCCTGGGTTAGGAATGATGCTCAAAGAGGGCCTTGGCCTTTTTCTCAGGTTCAGCGGACTCAGGAACAAAAGTGAAATGAACAACTACTTAAAAAAATATCTCCTATGATCTGCCGATGGCTATTTCCTGTGTGAACCTGCCCTTTACCCAGGATGGTGCTGGGTTTTACAGGAAATACAAAAAGATGCAGTGACCTCAAATGATAACACATGGCACGGTGAGAAGCCCGCATGGCAGGGAGTTGGACATGCTGGTCAGTGTCAAGGCAGCTTGAAAGCCAAGCAGACACTTAGATCAGGTCTTGTAGGCTGTGTGGGGCCCCAGGGGAGAGAGAGAAATAGCCTAAGGGAAGTGCTGTATGGGATCAGGGGCTCTAGAGGCAGCTTGGAATAGCACCTGGAATCAGAGAACCCACCTGAGGGTATTGGCAGGACTCTGTGGGCGTCCATGTCAGGGAAGAAGTGAGGGAAAGATGGTGGGGGGGAGATGTGTCCAAGGAGCTGTCGGGGGGTGCCTCAAAGATGATATTCTAGGAGACCTGGAAACCTGGTAAGGCCACCTATTCCACCTTGTTGGAAAGGGGAGCCTTTGGGAGCTGAGGAGAAAGAGAAACCAGTGAGGAGACTGAGAGGGAGCAGCTAGGAAGCCAGGAGGAGAGTTATGAGTGTCACAGAAAGGAGTCATGGAAGGGGGCATTTTGAAAGCGGTGTTCTACAAAGAGACCACAGAAAGGAGACAAAGGGACATGTCTTTGAATACTAGGGTCTCAGCTCATGCTGTTTCGTGCCTAGTGCTGCAACTCAGAATTAGGAATGTCAATATTGACCGTGTCAGTTCCTCATGGCTTAATGGGTCGATTCTTCAAAACTAGGATCACACTGGCCTTCTAAAACGTCAGCAGAGCTTCCTACCGGAGCAGTGCTTCAGTCTGTTGGAAGGAAGCCGTTAGTTGCTGGAGATGGATGGATACACACATACAAACACGCATATGCATACACATTTTTAACTCAACACTGCACAGGTTAATCACATACAACCATATAAAATCTGTACATTTTCCTCTCCATGAAGGAATAACATAGCACATCTATAGCATTGTCTTCAGAATTACTCATATTTCTTCACTAGATGCCATTTCCAGTTGGGAAGGGGAAGGAAGAGAAGTAGGGTAAAAGCCAGATATACAAAATTTCAGCTTGCTCAATGACCGACTGAGAGATACCTAAGAGCTCATTCAGATATCTCACTCTCGTGAAATCAATTGAGCTCATTGCTCAAACCGTCATGTTTGCAGGTTATGTCTGTATTTAAGATGCTTAAATATTTATGGGTATTTTTATTAAGTCATTTGAAAAAATTGAAGCATTCTGCAGGTGTATGTCATTTGTGGGGAGAGACCTGGGTAAGAGCCTCCTGCCCCAATGAAAACTAGGGACATTCTCCCATTGCATCCTTTGCCTCCTCTCCACCCTGACCCCCACCAAGAAGCATGGGTTTCTGAAGAAACAGCCTCGAGATGTCAAATATGAAATTCTATTATCTCTGAAGATGTACAAAGAGGGTGTATGAGAAATATTCTGCTCAAAAGCCAAGGTAAACCTGCTAAAAAGAGGATTACTCTTTCTCCCTTCTCTGTCCAGCAGAATGACTCTGATTGTGAAGCCAGCTCTGTATATATCTGTATATGTATATGTGTGTGTGTACACACAGGCATATATATATATATATGTGGAGAGAGAGCAAGCCTTTGGTAAATGTGACATTATTTCAAATAATTCCATATATACTAGGTGATAAAAATAGATTGGCATCTACCCCTTTAGCCATCAGTGCATTTAAACAAAAAGATCACGGTGATTTTTTAGCTCTACATTTTTGTGCATGGACCTATTGTGCACAAGGATTAAGACATGAATAAAAAGCCTACAGCCAAGTAACACGGCTTAATAGAAGAGCTGACATCTCTTCAGCATCTACCATGGGCCAGGAGCTATATGAGATATTTTATATCTGTTATCACGTTTTATCTTACAGTTGTTTGAAGGTAGATTTTTTTTATACTGATGAGTCATCTAAGACTTAGAATGGTGAACTGATTTGCCCAAGATTACCCAGCTGGAGTGTCAGAGCAGAGATTCAACTCCAGGCGTGGGCTCCGAAGGTCATGCTCTTTCTATTCCATCTGCCTGTCTCTCTCCATTGTAAAGAGGAATTTCCCAAGCAGCAGTGGGCATCTTACTGCCTACATTTGATTCCAGATGTTTCCAGTGGGATCATTGCAAGAACACGTGTCCCTTGACCAATGGGTTGAGACCAAACTTCACAGAGTATGTTCAACAGGGTGGCTTCCTCATCAAAATGTTCTTAATTTTTGAGCTGACTAAAGAGTTGAAGTCATCATCAGGTGAGGCAGGCTTGAGACTCCATCTTCACAATTGTACAAACGCTCTTTGCTCTTCAGCCACTTCTATAAGGCTATAGCGGTCATCTTAACAGCGACCACCTCATTCTTTCTGCTTACCCCAGAATAAATAGAGCATATTCATAACCAATTGGCATGGCGTTTTCCTAGACTTGAGCATATTTGTAAAAGCACATTGCACCATACAGATGGCCAACAAACAAGGAAAATCTCTGTCCTTTATTACATTTGCTTAGTGATCAAAGGTTCCTAACTAGACCTTTCTTCCTACATTGATTGTTTGCATTCAATATGCAAATCTTCTCTCTTCAGACCAGTGTTGAATATATTTACAAGACTATTGATGCCCATTACTTCACTTCAATACTGATTATGGATACTGACAAATACTTGTATTCAAAGATTTTGATCATTTTCAGATTACACTTCATATTAGGATTTAACCTTAAATGACTTCCAACAAGTTTCGAATATGCCTCCCCACAAACTCTGAGTTTCATAAAAATATACTAAATAACCTTAAAGTCCTTTATGAATAATTATGAGTTTTTACATTTTTGTGAATCTGCATATTAATTCTGTCCCATAAATAAAACATGAAGCAAAAAATCCAGTGTGTTGAGTGTCAGGGGGATAGAAGAAGAGAAGGAAGGATAATTATCAGTTTAATGTGGGAACATACTTAACCTAAAAGATTACCTTCAAATTGGTGACATCCTAACTAGATATAATACACATGGATGTTTTCATTTAAATAAAAAGGGGAAAAGATTTAGATTGAGTCTCCTCCATTTTCACAGCTCTGTCAGCTGCCTGTGGTTGAAAAAGCAACTGTTAGAATTTTTATTTGCTAGGGATTAGTCCTTCTCACATATTTCGTTTTTTTCCTTCCCCAAGCACTATGTGCTTCGATACCATATAATTCACATTTCTGTGTTCGGTGTGCATTGTTCGGTTATCTGTCTGTTACTATAGGTTTTCTTAGATGGGGGACTTAAGAGAGACTACTGTGTTGAGTGTAGTTCACTTGCTCTCAGACCTTATGCATATAAAGGGCAGGAGGAAGCAGAGCTGGTGCCTGAATGATTGCAAGTCACTCAAGCTCCGAATTCCAGGGATGGCAGCCAATGGAGAGTGATAGCCAAGGCGGATTGGGATGGACATCCATTAATGTCTCCTCTAAGGGCAGGCGAAGGGGGTGGGAGTGATTGGAGCTGCTTCAGGGGACCATTCAACTTGAGATGGGGACATTAAGCTAAACACTGTGCATGCCTTTAATCAGTTTGCAAATAAGAGAGACAATGACTGACCCAAGGCTTTTGGGGCACACAGCACCTCTTTGATTATTCAACTGGTCTGAATAGGGTACCTGACTCTGAAATGTGTTCTCCAGTGCCTCTAACATCCTCCATATTTACAAACATCTTTTGAGAAGAGCTCAAAGTTCCCCATGCCTTCTTTCCACCTGCCCCCATGCGTACTACTGGCCTACCAGCCAAACTCCGACTGTCACCAGAGGTGGCTTCTCTGTCATGACACCAAGCCGCCTTCCCCAGGACATCTGATGACCAGAGCTGTGTGTGTTGGAAATAGGTTTTGTACAGGGCATTCTGCTACTTGACTGGCTAAAAACAGTGTCAACAGCTTTTTGAGGGCTTTGAGAAGAACTAGTCAAGTAACGATGGTGGTACAATGCAGCCCCAAATTTGTTTAAAATGTTCTTTTCCGAAGAATTTTCACTTAAATGTCATATTTCCACCTCCTGATTCTCCTGAGGAGACAGGAAGGCCTTGTTACATATGGGGACACTGAGGCAGCCTTCCCAGAAGCCATACAATTTGATAATGTTTCAAAGGCCTCCAATGATCTCATGCAAAGATGCACAATTATTGACCCTCTTCCACTAGGTACCTTTGTTTTCCCTTTCAATTTCTTTCTCTCTCTCTTGCTCCTATTTTTTTCTGTCCTCTTGCCCAATTATGAGGAGTTGGGGTGCATAACATTTAGTGGCAAATGGGGATGTAATGGGCAGCGTGGTGACTATAGTTAATAATACTGTACTGTGTATTTGAGAGTTGCTAAGAAAGTAGATCTTCAAAGTTCTCATTACAAGAAAAGAACATTTGTAACTCTGGTGATGAATGCTAACTAGACTTCTTGTGGTGACCATTTTGCAGTATATACAAATGTTGAATCCTTATGTTGTACACTTGAAGCTTAATAATGTTATATGTCAATGATATTTCAATTAAAAACTAAAATGAAGGGGGGAAAGATTTGTGGAAAAAATAGTTTAAAAGAACACATATATCAAGGACTTCATTTCACCAATTCTGCTTACTACTAGTAGTACACACATTCTCTGTTTAGTTGCACAACAAAAATAGAATCAATATCAAAATCAATACCCTGTGGGGAATTCCCACAAGAAGGCAACAACATGGTGATTTCATGTTCAGTCTCAACAAAGTATACCTAAGTGTGGCAAAGAGAGTCTGGGGTTTGGCCTAATTTCAAAGTGGAATGTCATCCCACCTCAGGACACTCCCTGAGTGCCCTGGGCATGTCACTTAATCTCTTGGAGCTTCAGTTTCCTTATTTGTAAAGTACGAGATGCCTGGAGGAGTATTATGGGAATTAGAGATGAAGTATGCCATGAACTCTGAGTAGCCACGTCTCTGAAAGTGTCCTCTATTATGGCTACTTACACTAGAGTTCTGTAATGAAAGAGGAATAAGGCCTTCTCCTCAAAATATAAGGATAACTTCATTGTTCACCCTATTTCTTTTTGAAGGCCTTTATGTTCTTAGGATTTTGCTTGGTGTGAGAGGTTCAATGTGGAGTCAGCCCAGTGAAGATGAAGACCTGAACTCTTGTTTGGGGGAGGGAGCGGTTGGGAAAGGCTGGGAAGAAGACAGCACCTTCGACAGAGTCTAGAAGCGTGAACAGGGCTTCCCAAGCAGGAAAGAGAAGAGTGGGCCGCCTGGCAGAGAAAAGAGAGAAACAAGATCACGGAGGTATGACAGGCTCTGCATTCTGGAGGGTACATCCGATGTTCCTGCCTTCACTCTGGAGAAAGGTGCTGAGCCCCTGCCACGTACGTACCAGGTGCTGCTGCATCCTCTGGGGATACAGAGGCAGGTGAGGTGCCTCCTCCCTGGGAGCTTACAGACCAATGGAGACGCCAGACAATGCACAACCACCAGAAGACAGAAGAAGATGGCAATGAACTGATGCAGGCAAATGAGGGGGGAGTGACTGGGGCTACTTCAGGGGACCATCCCATTTAGGAGGGTGACATTAAGCTGAGACCTGCCTGAATGGCAAGCAGGGACCATGAGAAGGTCCAGGAAGGGAGGTTTCCAGGAGGAACAAAGGACTCGGGCACGTCTATGGGATGGAAGGAAAGGTAAATACCTTCACCCCTTTCAAGACTAGGTTCGAGAAAAATTCCATATAAAGAAGAAGAAAGGGTGCCCCTCACTGATCCCCAAATTCAAAAGGAATGACAGGTTTGAAATTTTGGAAAAATTGCCTTTCCAGAAACTCCTTACAAATGTCAAGCACAACTCATAATTTTGACTACCGTGATTTCCTCTCTCCACCAGACGTCCCCCAGTAGGAAGCAGGAAACTATCTGTCATTAAACTTGAAGGACCCAAGAATGCATGAATTCCAACTGCTCATCTGGACCCACATAGGTTCTAGTTGCTAAAAAATTAAACATGAAAAAGTGGCATGAGCCAAAAGTGGGGTATGGTCCGATTCAGCCCACCTATTTTATAGAGTGGTAATTCTTTTGAATTTCACAATAACCACCCTACCCTTTTTGTCTCTAAGCAAGACTTTAGTGTGTGTTGATACTGGTGATGCCAGGTCTCTTGGATGAGTGAACTTCCAGTTCAACTCAGTAAAAAGGAAGGCTCCTATAGACCTGGGCTGAGAAGAGAGCTTGGAGTTTTAACTGAGGAGGCTCTTTCCCATGCACACGAAGGGGATGGTAATAGGTAGCGTAAAACATGCATCTTAATAAAAACCTGTAAAACACATGCTCTTGTTTATAAAGTCTGTCACCTAATTATCCTTAATAGATGACACAATCAATAGTAACATTCCTTCTTTGAGTGGCATCACTCACTGCGTTGCTGAAACCCCTTATTCGAATCAACATTTTATTGACAGCACGCAAATCATATTTGTGCTGATTTGTATGCTAAGATAAATCACAGAAGATGAAACTTTGGTTTCTGCAGCTCACATTTTTAACCTGTAACAAACTGCAAAAACTAGGCTCTGGAACAACAAAAAAGCAGTGTGTTGATAATATGCCAGTCACTGTCACATTAAAACAAATCCAAAATGCATCGCATAACCTAACATCATCAACAAATATTGTGCTTCCCTGGGAAGGATTTGGAGCTGTATTCCCTGCACCCCCCCTAAATTATGGTATTTCCAGCTAAACCTGGTTGTTAACAGCTTAAGTTAATTCTGCCATGTGTAGGACTTACATAAATGCATGGACTTTAAATTACAAATTCAGCTGCTGTTTTAATTATTGGGTAAACTCTTTTCATGGAGCTCCAACACTTGAAAATCCACAACAAAAATAGTAGGCCAGCTGCCCGAACTCCGAGGAGAGACCCTCATTAGATGTCATTTGCATTCCATTAACCACCAAGCGGTGGGTCAGTCATTGCCTGTCAGGCGTTCAACTCATTCCTTTTGTGTTAATTAGCAGAGAAATAAGGAGTTAATGAAGATCTCATGATCTGTGATGACTCATCTGGTTGTGTGGGAGGAATCGCCACTCTGGACCACTGCTGAGCATCCCATCCCGCAGGATACTCTGAGCAGGAGCTGGAGGGAGGCTGCCCAGTGAGACTCAGGGGCGTTCTCCGGAGCCTTTGGCACGGTGGGCTTTGTTAGCTCAAGATTAGAAGGAGTTAATTGCTTCAAGATTGCTGGGAGATTAGGTTACTGGGTGGGATGTATCTACATAAGCATATGTCAGCACTAGTTAGAAGATAGGAGACGCTTATTTTAATAAACTTATGAAAAGAAGAATTAATTTGTCATTACATTGGAAATCTTATTTTATTAACTTAATTTGAAAACGTAAAGCTGTCCGAAACATTGGTTTTTCACTCACTGTCTTTCTGAATATGTATGAATCCCAGATTAGTTCACGTGCGACACTGTTCATTCAGAGCTTTTTTCCCTACGGTTGGTTTTTTTTTTTTCCTTTTTCCCTAACTTGGTTTGCTGATGGCATTTGGCTCTGGGGGAGTGGGCGGGTCACAGAGATCTCTGCGTTCTCTGTCTGTGGTGGGTGGACATGGCCTCTCGAAGACCCGGGAGCTGCCCTGTCAAGAGAGCACAACCAACCGCATCTGCCCATCCTGCTTCTTCCCCCCTGAGGGCTAGCTGCGCACAAATGCTCGTAGTAGTTGGCACCCACGAAGTAGAACAGAAAAGGTCGTGACAACAGGAGGGAACCGTGAGGACCAGTCTCTGAACCAAAGCCATCAAATGCCCGGTATGCCTTTTATGGCTGTTGGAGGGCAAAGTTCAGATTGTCCTCATCTTCTGTAATCTTAGGGGCAGGCACGATGCTAAGGCACTGAGCACCTACAATGTGCCAGAAACTGCTTTAAGCACTTTATTCTCATTACCTTTCTCTAATCTTTATAACCAACTTAGACAATAAGGACTATAGTATCCCCATTTTTCAGGTGAAGAAACTGAGGCACAGGGAGATTCAGGAACTTGCCAAAGGGGACACGTGAGAAGAGTTAGCTGTCCCCTTAGAGTCCTCCCTCCCCACCCCTGCCTTAAACATTTATGTGACATAAGTGTGAGAGCCTAACTGTGACAGTCAGCTGAGGTGAGGACGGTGGTGACATCCCTGTCTGCATGGGACTGGGGCCAGGGGCGGATGTGGCCTCAGCGTCATCAGATCTGCTGACGTTTGGGTTTTTTTCCAACCTATAAAAGAGTTTGGAAATACAAGTATAAAGTTTTAAATATAAGCTCCCCACTTTTCAGTATTTGTCTATGTTTTTTTATAAAACACTATACCAACCAAATTTGCAGCTCAGACAAAAATCAGGTATTCACAAATGTCAAAACTGCTTTTTCTTATTACTCCCTATTGGCAATACACAAAAAACATTCCCATGATCTCTTTAGCCTGCAGTTAAAAGGTTAGCAAGAAGTAGGATGCAAGCTCTCCGCGAGAAGAATGAAAAGTAAGTAGGAGAAGGAAAGAAAGAAGACAGCCGCCCCCCACCGAGAGCGGCTCCCTGGTAGCTCCAAGGCAAGAGCCGATAGCTCCTTGTTAGCAAATGAATCTACTTTGAAGAGCAAAAGTGAAAAATCGCGAACCATTTCTTAAACAATTTTCTCAGTGAGAGAATGGGTCTCCATGCAATGAAAACATTCCAGTCACACGGAATCGCTTATTGCTACGTAATTGGACATAGACCCTGTTGGTGAGATTCACTGATTTCTCAGGGACCATAAATTAATCGCTGGGAAGTGAGGAGCCAGAGGCTGAAATCAGGCAAGATGCTATTCAGTACCTGAGCTCAAAAGATAGATCCTGGGGAAGAGAATTGGCTTTCAGACCATCATTTATTTCCTTATTTCTTGACCTTTATCGAAGAGGCAGAGCCCAAAGGAGATTATAAAAGGCTAAAAATAAATGATGCATGTGTTGGTTTACAACAAGCAATCATCGCTGCAGCGCAGGACAGGTCCTGGCAGAGGCACCCGCCTGCCCAAGGCACACGTTGCTTTAATAAACTGTTTTGCTGAAATTCTGGTGTGACCACCATCTGGTTTCCAGGGTCCCAATTTTGTCAGGAAAAAATGCTGTGTTTTTCACCTCCTTCCCTAAAAATAAAACTTTTAGTTCAAATACGCTATGGATGAACATTTTTTGAGGACTCCAGCTATGTTCTTCAGAGAATTCATTTAGTTCTTTAGCGACACGTTCTCTGCCCCAAACACGTGCTGGGCAGCAAACACAGAAAAGTGAATCCTTTTTACTCAATAAGTGTTTATTAAGTGTCTTCTAAGGGCAGAGCCCTGGACGGGCAGTTATAAGATGCTGTGGTCAGTGGAGGGAACCGAGAGGTCTTTCACTGTGTCTCCCCAGGAGCCCAGAGAAAGAAGAAAGAAAGGGGACTAGATGGAGGGGACATGTGGCAGAGGTTAATGCTGAGTGGGAGTCACCAGCTGAGAAGAGGAGAAGGGGATTCCAGGGGGCAGGAATGACAGAAACAGAGGCCCAAAAATAAGAGAGAGCTGAGCTTCAAGGCCCTTTTTATGTGACCCAGAGACCAAGCTCTGCACCTCTGATTCTCAGACGTTCAGTGATCATTTCATCACTGTCCTTAGGCCATGGCGGGCTGACCCTAAAGGCTTCACTCATCTCCCTAAGTTCTGCAGATGCTGGCTGCCCGCTCTCTGCCCCTGGTGGGAATGGCTGTCCCTGCAGCAGCCCTGGTGCCATGGCCCGGTGTCCCTTGTCCCTGTGTGCTGTGCAGACCGTGGGACATGTTGAGTTTCTTTTAGCGTCTGATCTAAAAGTGGGTGTTCCCCCCATTTAAAACATAGAAATGCTGTGTTCTCTGTGAAGAACCAGAAAATGTGCCCTGAGCTACCCCCTCTGCCCACCCTACTGCAGGAACTTGGGGGTGGCGTGGAAGTGGCCTTGCGAACAATTCAAATGATGGTGAAATGACTTTCTAAAAAAGTCTATTAAATGCTAACTTTAATAGAGATACAATCTATAGTTAAATTGTTTCCGTCTATAATGTAGCTTACACAAAAACTGCCAGATAGCTTTTCTTCAAATTCAGATGATGTGTAAGGAGTGGACGGGTTTAAAGTACAGGCCATATGGTATAAAAAAATTAGGTTTTCTGGGTGGGTCCTGGGGGCACCTCAAAGTCAGAGTCATATTCTAGGATGCCTGAAACTGACATAAACTCAGCAACTGCATGACCCACCCATAGAAATGTGTCACGCTCATGAAGATGCGAAGAACGGCCACAGAACACCTGCTCCAGAGGTTGTGTCCCTCACATGGATCCCGGTCTGTAACAGGCTCTGGGGCAGGGAGAAACAACGATTCATTCAGGTAGTTAGTGATGCTCAGTGGTTCTCCTAAGCAACATGGTGTGGGGCAGACACCTGGTTATGCTCATGATCTTTACCAGGAAGATGACATTTCAGCTGTCATTGTAAATGGCAGTGTTGGCTCTTTGTAGGCTCCATGGTCGGTGTGGCGGTGCCACTGAATGTTCTGGGCCCTGAGGTATGAACCCCAGCAGATCAGGTTCGCTCCTCCCCCAGTACCATTTTCTTGTCTACGGGCAGAGGGGGCAAACATCAATTCCTACAACCCTTGGCTGCCTCTAATTCTTAAGGCTCACGAGGTTAAATCCATTCGTCTAGTCCCAGAACTGGATACAAATTCATGTACAGAGTTTCCTCCCTGAAACGAGATAAAAGTCTCACCTCCCGTTGAAGCAACGTGCCAGAAACTCAGAATGGATGGTCCAGATTTAGGGGGAAGCTCATTATTTCTGCAGACGGCCTGGCAGCGCCATGAATCGGTAATGAGGACGCCACCATCACAGAGGGATCAAGCCCAAAGCCCTGGGATAGCTATGAAACACAGTGTTGTGTTTGCACACTGTAACCTCATCGCTCCGAAGAGAAGGGAAAAGCAGAGCTGCAAATGTTGCCGCAGCTGAGATTTTCTCAGCAGCCTGACCTGAGCTGGCTGCCCTGGAGCAAGGAAATGGGGCGAGGGAGAGAGACCAACATAACCCAAGCACTGTGCAGCCAGCTTTAGTAAAACCAGACGGTTGATGTTTTAGGAGCCTCATGGCATAAAGAACATGTAGTAAAATTAATTTGCATTCTCTGATTATTTATGTCAGATCCCTAAATATCTTGATTATGTGATTTTGCTAAAGATATCCTGATGGCGGATCTGTGGATGATTTACATAAATGAGGCATTTGCATAAATTGAATTAACAAATATAAATGCATGCTTATAAAATGCTGATACAACTTACTACTCTCATAAAAATAAATGATGAGGGATGACATATGATAGGCCGTGTGGTTTCTGGGCAATCATCACATGCCCCTGACACATACTAGGCATTTCATTGCCAGAAAAAGAAACTCCAACTCAGACATTTCTGAAGGCACAGTTCTCCCAGGGAAGTTATAGAACAGACTTTGGGAAGGAGATGACATCTAATGTGATTGAAAAGCAGGTTTGGTGCCGTGACTAAGCACATGGACACTGGTGTCAGGTTGCCTCAGTTCCGTCCTGACTCTGCTGCTAAATCCGTGTGTCGTTTAGAACAAGTCACTTAATCAAATGCTTGTTGTGGGGGTGAAATGAGTCGATATGCGTGGAAGGGCTTAGAATGTTGCCTGGTGATGGAAAATGCAAAACGAGTTTTATCTCAATTAGAGTCACTGCCGTGCCACCACTCGGTGTGTTGGAAGTCATTTCCCAAGGCTACACAGAGTTTTGCTTCTCACCTTCTTTCTCTCTCGACCAGAGATGCTCAAATTTTCCTGATCTTTGGAGCCCTAGAGGAAGAGCAGGGCAATTCTCAAGGATCTTCCTTTTTTACCAATATCCAAATAATAGTCTGAATTGAGCTGCTGGGGTGACCCTTCCAGGTGGGTTATTATGAGGTGATTGTGGATTGGACCAGATCTAAGGCCCGCCCCTGAAAGATCGGCAATGCATTTGGAGGTCCCAGTGGACTGATGAGGGTGGAGGGTTACAGAGAAAGGACCACTCCTAGTGGGTAGGTGGTGCTCCCAGTTCTGGTCAGGCCAGGGCATGAGGAGGAGACATGAGGTCCCCGTTTCTTGCGCCCAGTCCACCTCAGTCTCTGTCATGACAGCAATCACGGGTACCACATTTATGGCCAGCAGCTGCTAATGGAGTCTGCATCTGAAGCTGATACCAAACCCACAGGCTTCTCTATAAATGTGGTCTCTTGGATGACTTTTTGGGTCACTGGAGGAAATAGTCTGTTTCTGGGGAAATCTGGATCTTTTATGTTGAGCTTGGACAAATCCAAATATCTACTTTCATTCACTACTCTCCAAACCATAAAGCATCTTCAGAGTTTTACAAACCAAACTCTAATCTCTCTTTCAGAATTCTTCTCCCCATCTGAGAGGACCAGTTCCCGCAATGCTCTTGACAATGGTAATTAAGGCAGGGCTCAGTGCAGGCTCTCTGGGACCACAATCCCAGCTGCGGGGTCTGGGGCACCAAAGGCCCTCTGTCCTGGAACGATTACACCTGCTTTGTAATTGTGCCTCTGAGTGGGCTTGGTTGGACTCCCCTGGAGAGCAGTGTTCACATTTCAGGGGTCAGAACAGTAATTATCATAATAGCAGCTATCAGTAATCTAGCCCCTTCTGTGGGTCAGGCCACGTGCTTTGCATATGCTGTCTCAACTGCCCTGTGAGGCAGCTTTGCAAATTTTGCATTAGTTGAGGTAGGACCTTAATGCTTGGATGTAAGACTGAGGTCTCATCCCTGGTAACGCACCATTAGCATAGATGGTAAAGTCCAACTGAATGGGCCCACTGATGATGTCCATCCACATTGGGCCAAGTGCCTGGGAAGGGAATCACACCATGTTCCTTTCTCTCCAAGGCTGTCCTGACACCCTGAAGTCCTACTGCCCTGTAATCTCTACCAGATTGTCATGGCGCTCTTATCTCCTGACCCACCCTTGACCCCAGCGGCCACTTCAGTGAGTGCTTCTTCAACATGAGTTGAAGACAACCAGATTGTCATGGTGCCTCCAGTCCAGGTGCTCTACATCTGTGATGTCGCTTCTTACCCAGCTGCTCTGGGCCTCAGCTCTCACACCTGCTGGATGAGAAGAAATGAGTTCTGCACAGCATCTTCAGACGGTTATTGCAAAGATTAAATGAGATGATGTTGGTATTGTCTTTCCACCCACAGACATGCCCTCAGGTTTGTATCTGAGCAACTCTCCATTGAAACTTGCACATTGGAAGAAAATAACAAATTATTGAGATGATTGCTTGAATTCTAATTCTGGACTGCTAGCCCTGACCTTTCTCTTAAGTCCCGGACTCAAGTATCGAACTAGGCTGGAATGGCCTGTGAATGAAATGAGCAGCATGGGCAGTGAAGACTCATGTTGAAGAAGCACTCACTGAAGTGGCCGCTGGAGTCAAGGGTGGGTCATGACCACTCCCTTTGTTCCCCCCTCCAGTCCAGGATAGAGTCTAGAGGCCTCCTCTGAAGATGTTAACTTCTTGCTAACAACACATGGAAGGCCCAGGTGAATGAGAAGCTCTCAGTGATTCCAAAATAGGTGCTAAGCTCTTGCAGCAGTGTTTCTGAATAAGTTGTCCACAGATCACCCACATACCAGACTCTCCGGGGCTGCATAGTACAGGAGCAGATTTCTAAATCCACGGACTCACAATCAGAGTGGACCTGAGGATCTTCACATAGTAAGCTTCTCAGATGACTTCTTCATTCTAAAGGTTGAGAATCCCAGCATTAAAGTCACTACTAGCTGCTCTTCTGTGCTGGTTTCTAATGGACAGTGGTGATATTTTTACAAAGCATTTATGGTAGATGAAAAAGAAAAAAGAAAAATAGAGAGAATGTAAAGGGTGTTTAAATTCATTTTTTAATTCATGGCATACAGTGCAGGACAGAAGTTATTAGGAAATCTAAGGACTTTGAGAAAGGGAGCCCATTATTTTAAAAAACGAAGTCTTCATACCTATCAGCATTTTATTGCCTTTGCTCCTAGAAGGAATTTTCCTTAAAGGAGCTCACAATGTTTACACTCACTCATTCAGTAGTCATTCATTCACTTAGCACTTTCATGTGTCACGTGGTAACGAAGTAGATGAGCAACACACAATCTCTGCCTTAAAATAATAATGAAGTTTTTACCTAGTAGGGAAGATAGATGACTAAGTCAAGAAAGGCAATAAGGTCCTCCAAGCACTGTCTCAGATTTTCCCTTCGGATAGCCTGCCTCTTGGTGGAACCAGTCTGCTTTCATGAAGAACTGTGGGGGCAGGGCTGACTTTTAGCAATGACGGCTTGAAATAGATTCCTTCAATTTGCCCGATTCAACATAATGCTACAAACAGGGTCTGAACCTCATCCAAACAGTTTAGTTGAATTATGCAATACAGTATATGCCAACCATTCTGGCACCCGGTGTTCCATTTTAAAGTAGAGCTTGGGGGGCTTCCCTGAAGATGTTAACTTCTTGCTAATAGCGCATGGGGGGGTCCCAGCCTAATAAGCTCCAGGTGATTCCCACATGGGTGCTGAGCGCACACTGGAAACTACAATTATATAACAGGGAAGCAGTGAAAGGACTAGGGGGTAGAATATTGGGCATGTGGCTGGGGTAAGAATGGGAGATCAAGAATTTGCTAAGAACTCAGAAAGTAGGAACAGGGAGGATGGAGGAATATAACGGAAGGCAGAAGGAAAGAGGATAGCACAGAAGGGGAGGGCGTAGAGATCATGAGACTGTGGGGAGTGGTTCCTAAAGGTGGGTCAATCTGGGACCCACCGGTGGGGAGTGTCCCTCCTGCCACCCCGCTCCCATCCTCCCTGAGCAGTCTGCCCATGACAATGGCAGGAGTCGAGGAAGCCTGAAGTCCAGAGTGGGAATGTGCCGAGTCCCGCTTCCCTCTCCTGGTGACATCCATCAGAAAGGGCTGGCTTTTGAGCACCGAGAGAGGGGGTGAAATAAGCAGAAGTAATTTATTCGGGATCTTTGAGAGGATAATAGCCAATTATTTGTTTATAACACTGGTTAAATTTTCATTAGGCAGATTAATGGAATATCATGTACTGTCAACATTGGACTGAGGGGTGGTCTGTAAGAGATAAACGGGCAAACAGGCTCTGTGTCTCTCTGAGTAAATTAGTTTTTGCTTTCCTGTTTTTCATATGAAAATGGGAAAGGTGGGCAAGGTGGTGCATTTTAAAACAGGTCTCAAGATGGGCCACATTGGTTAAATATGAAAGCAATCCTGGTAATAAATACATTATAATAACTTGGCATCTTGGCCATAATTTTGATTTCATGAAAGTCTGGGATAATGTCAATTTTTAACCTGCTCTCTTAATACCCACTTCCCCTCCCTGAGCTCTAACGCTGCGTATGTGAGGTGAAAACACATTGCTTTGGAGGCCCGATGTGTCTGTACCCTGTGCTCAGCATCACAGCTGGCAAGGGCAAGAGGTACCTCCGCTTTCTTGCGAGTTCCGTCATTGTCATCCTGGAGGCTAGGAGTAGCTCAGGAGAGCTGTTATCAGGATCAGAATTCCCTGGACTCCGTAGGAAGGGAGAGTTGCTTGTCACTTGGCACGTAGACTTAGAGGCACTCATTCTCAATGGTTTACTTGATGCTAAATCTCTGGTTAGGGCTGAAACCCAAAATAGTTTGGCTTCCTAATCTTGACATTATTCCATGTAAGAATCAGCGGATCAAACTTTAGAATAAAAAATTCGATCAGCAAATTGGAAATCACACACACAATAAAAAGGGGCATTTCACAACCATAGTCTATAGTTTCTTTAAAAAGTAATTGTCAATTATATTTTTTTTAGTTTAATTAGCATTGGAGAGCCATTAAAGTTCAATATAGAGAATGCAGCTAAGCATTTTCATCTGAAGCTCATCTCTGGATTTTTTTAAATGTCATTATTTAGAAGAAAAACGATAGAAATGTAATTTCTTTCTTAAAAAATAGTACAGGGAGAGAAGAAAAGTTATAGAAATTGATGGAAGGAAGAAAGGAAGGAAGAAAAGGAAGAAGGGAGGGAGAAAAGGACATTCACAGTGAAGTAGAAAATCAACTAAATGAGACCTGCTATTCTTTTCATAAAAGGCCGAAATTTGCAGCATGTCTAATAAATTTTTTTTTCCTAAAGATAAGGCACTACTCTGAGTTTCTGCAAACCATTTTTTTTCTGGCCTGTATATTGACTTCTCTTCAAAATAATTCTGTGCCCCAAAGTAATTGCCAGCATGAATTGGTCACGCAAGTACATTTATTTTGAAAAGTAAAGAAGAAAATTGACTTAGCTTTCCCTACCAATGACATATCTCCACAGCTCACCCTGGTCAGGTCTGGGAGGCCCACGTCCAAGGTCCTTGGTTGGGGTAATCCTTACTGTGCATGACCAGGGAGTGGGGAAGGTAGGGGACCAGTGTCACTGCCTTTTCTTCTTGCTCTCTCTCCTTGGCAACTTCATAGCTTTGCCAGAGCAGGGACTGGATGTGCAGTCAGTCACCAGCTGAACTGAGAGCCGCCATATCTGGTGTGCTTGGGTAACAATGGGGCTAGAGGGAAAGTAGAGGTCCCCACCCCTCCTTCTAAGCAGTATGAGTTCTTCCTTAGTCCTGGATTCCAGGTTGGAGGACAGCCGGGGCACATGTGTTGCTGGTGGGTACATTGCTCTATGGGCAGTGGCGTGAATTGAAGGTCAGGTTTGTCTGCAGACTCTATGAAGTGGCAAACGCCTTTTTATGGCTGTTGGCCAGAGAACGACCTTTAAAAGCTTTAGGGAGATTCATTTCTTTAATATCCAACATCTGTAGACACAAATGCTTCCAAAGTCAGGCAGCTTTGGACAGAGGTATTACAGTCTTTGGGAGGAGTTCGGCTGGCGGGGAAGATGGGTGAGGGATCATTTCCAAGTCTCTAGACAGTTAGAACAAGCACAAGACAGCTGCCTTTAGATATGGCAGCCCCGAATCTTGGTTCCCAGGGTCTGGGCTGAAAGAGGCCCCTCAGGAAAACCCTTCTGGTCATTCAAGAATGAAACTTTCTTTGGCTGGAGGATCCAGACAGATCCACCAAATGGAGAACTTCTGTACTCCTTTGACTAGCATTAAAGGACTGTCGAAGGCAGTGCTGCATTTTCCTAATTTGAAATATGAAAGATATTCTCTGGGCTATTACATCCTTTTAGTGAAGGCAATTCACATTCTTTTGGTGGTTTATCCTACTTATAATGATCAAATCCCAGCGTCAGGACTTCTAATGCAAACCACTTTTACAGCTGTAATTGGATCTAAGACAAATGCAACCACCAAGGCCTAAGACTCCCTGGCAAGGTTCAATCAGGCTATGATATTGCTTATGAAAGTGATATCTTACTATTGATACTTCTCCCAAGAGCAGCGTAAATTAGAGACATACTTGAATGCTTCTGAGGCCTCGCAGACAGCATGAGAGTAGGCCACGGTTAGCGATTCTCAAACAGCAGGACACACATTTCATTGTGGTCATTTAATGGAAACCCTATGAAAGTCTTCTGCTGGGTCTGGGGATAAAAGAAGTTCTAACATTTAGGGAAACACATGAAATGTGGCTCTTAAAATTCAAGAACTGATAATGCTGATGCATCGGAAAGCAGACTTCTGGGGACTATGAGATAACGCGGCCCCAAAGTGAAAACATGTGGACTTCCCCATTGCATCTACCCAGATAGGACCCTCAAATCTCATTACACACACACACACACACACACACTCAAAACCCAGGGGCTCATGGATGACCTCCAAGGGTACAGAGGACTGTGCCCTATCAGGGGATGGCTTCAGCTTCTAAACACCAACATAAGTAGCAGGTGTGAGCCATAGTCCACATTCAAGTGTGCAGGGAAGGGATAATTGCTATGTTGACTGTCATTATGTTTCAAGTATTTAAATATACATCTTGTGATTTCTATTTACAACATAATTTCTGACTTTAACACACCTCTAGTTGACTGCCACCCTCCTCCATCCCTGAGGTTAAGCTGTAATTTTAGGATCTTATGCAGTGAGAGAAGAGGTGGAACATCTGGTCTACCTGCCATCCTCCTACAAAGCTTACGGCTGAGACATCTACCATCCCTCCCTGGGTGGCCCCTTCAGGCCTGAACTGTCTGTTGCTTCCACACCACACTTGAGATGTGGGAGATTTTGCCGGGTTGCGTTTACTACTACACACACTCTGCAGCCACTTTTCTCTGGGGTCTTGTTGTCTCCTGAGAGGCATTGCCAGTAAGTGGGGCCTAACTCCCTCCTACTCAGAAAGAAGCCCTGCCTATTACTTAACCTGTTTAAATCTCATTTTCTCTATCTGTACCATGGGAAGAGCATTTAGTAAACATTAGCATTTTAAAACATCATTCTTAACAGATAGTTTTGAATGGCCATAGATGAAAGCAAAAACACCCGGCCTCACAGGATTCCCTGATCATTAATGTTATGGTGGTCGTATCCTTTTATATTCAAATTACATCACTGGCATTTCTAGGGACAATGGTGCCTATTTATTACAAATTCCTGGATGCTGCTATTGTCTTCCTTTATTACTCTTTATGTTTGAACTTTTCACTGTATTATACTATATATTGTGATATATGAAAAAGTACAAGTATACAGCTCAAGCACACACATGCAATATCACCTAGAACAAGGAAGAGGACATAATCTACCTCCCAGAAATCTCCCTCGTGCTCAAGTCCAAGGGTAGCCATGACCTTGACTTCAAACAACATAGATGAATTTAGCTGGCTTTATACCTCGTATGAATGGAATCACATACTCTGTGCTTTTGGAGTCTGGCTCCATTCACTCTATATTCCGCATGCTTGTGAGATGCAAGCAAGTTTTGTGTGTCGTTCATTGTATGTGTGTGTAATGTACATGCACACTGCGTGTCTCATTGCAGTATACAGCTGTCCATGAGAGAAATACATCTCAGAGCATGTAAAAGTGACAACCCTGGAGCTTGGTGTCCCCACCTGGATGAGTCTATGGGATACTTGGGGCCCAGTCATGATGCAAAAGTCTCTGCTCACATGGATGGCTCTGGGCGTATGTGGCCCGATGAGTTGGAGGTGTTTCCTCGATACCTGAAGAGTGACAGCCTGTTATTTCTTCAGCTCCAGTTCTCATGAAGTGTCTCCAAGGATGGCCATGCATAGTCCCTTGAGTAGTCCTGGCTCTCCCCCAAACCAGCTCTGCAGCTTTAATAAAGGACACTAGCTTTTATGTGATGTCTGTGAGGCGACATGTATGCCCCAAGAGCTTACCTGTGTTACCTCATTTAGCCTCACACATTCCTGTGCCATGGGAATCACTTAGTCCTCTTTTAACTCATTCATTGATGACTATGCCAACTACAAAGCCCCTGCGCCCACAGACCTCACCACTGGATGGATGAGACCCAGAAATGAATAGTGCGTCTCAATGAAAGTGGGCAAGTGCTGGGAGAGGTGTGAGCAAGGGCACTATGGAAGAGTCCGGAAGGACTGTGGGGTCAGAAAAGCATTCCATAAGGAAGAGACATTAATCTTCCCTTTCCCCATTCTCATCTGTGGCTAAGGGAAGCCAAGGAGCATGCCCAAGGCTATAGATCTAAGAAGCCTGGAGCAGGAAATAAAACCCAGGATGCCCAGCTTCAAAGTGGCCTCTGCTTGTCCCTTGCATGTGTGCCATGTAACTTCTAGTAAGAGTCACCTTTTTCAGCTTGTCCCAGTCTATGGACAAATTCCATGGGCAGGACACAGAAGAAAAGGCGATTCCAGGAAGGAAGGAATTAAGGCTGGTGAGCAATGGGAGCCCAGGGACAGGCTGACGCAGGAAGGAGTCGGGGCTCCATTAACCCCCTTCCTTCTCACTTGGAAAGTCAGAAGGAGGCTGAGAACCCTAAAAGCCTATTATGGAAACTGGGTTTCCACGTGACACTTTTCATAAAATTGTAGACATAGTAAAGGCAAATTCCTCTACACTGTTTATACCTGGACATAGACAAGGGGAAGGACTAGGTTTTGAGTTGGATTAACTAACACGTGTATACTCTTTCTTGTTTTTGTTTTCTGACTTTAGGAATAATACAGTGTACATCATAAAAATGTCAAGCAATAGTTTGTTGTAAAGTCACCCAGATTTTCTCTCCCTCTCTTTTGCATATATGGAATATATATATATATATATATATATATATATATATATATATATATAGAGAGAGAGAGAGAGAGAGAGAGAGAGAGAGATTTTCCCTTGGTCAATAAGGCAGAAAATCTGCCCTACATGTATTTCAAACCATGGCATCTGGTCACAGAGAGCACAGACCTGCCAGCGGTCTCCGCCCCTGTAGGTGATGTCATGGAGATGATAATCTCCAAATTGCCTGTAATCCTATAATGGCTTCCAAACCACATTATGCCACACGTGACAACCCCATTACTAATACCGCCATTTTCATGTATGCAAAGGACAGCTAGCTTTTCAGTCCTGTGATTAGATGAATGCACAGTGACAGATTAACTGGCAATTTCAGTGCAATATGAGGAAACAGCCATTCTTATTACATTCCAGAGAAAGCCATAGCCAAACAAGCCACAGTGAAAGCCAAGTGTCACCCAGGCATCCTTGTCAATCAGCAAAGCAATCCTGTTTCCAGGGCCCCCAGGTGTTCTCTGAAGTAGGAAAACCCTGACAGCTCTTTATTTAGTGAGGAGGCTAACAAGGACCCACAAGCATCAGAATTCCAAGGTGTGAAACTAATTGAGTACAGACTTTTTACACCAGGTTTTCCAAACTCCGATAATTAGAATTAAAAATGGTGGTGGGATGGGAGCGGGTGATGATCTGTAATTTGGGTCATTTTTCAGAACCAGGACTGTGTATTATAGCTATTCTATGATGGGCCTTACAGATCCTTTAGTCTGGCCAAGACCCCAGAGAGGAGAGAGAGCTCCCATGTGGCCAGGCAAAGCTCAGCCTTGACCCATGACTCTGGACATCCGGCATCATCCAGGAGGCTGCCAAGGTAGTTGAGAGTCAGCGTCAAGATTTTGAAGAGAGGGAAAAAAGGTCCTCCATGGGAGAACAGTTCCTCCAAATCTTCCTCCACCCATGAGCACCAGGATGGCTCTCGAGCGGCTTTTTCCAACCTCTTTCCCTATCTGCCTGTTCAAGTTAACCATTTCTCAATGGATGCT
Source organism: Micronycteris hirsuta (assembly GCA_004026765.1). Classification (NCBI taxonomy): domain Eukaryota; kingdom Metazoa; phylum Chordata; class Mammalia; order Chiroptera; family Phyllostomidae; genus Micronycteris; species Micronycteris hirsuta. Next base: position 83,914 of record PVJI01003382.1, read on the forward strand.
CCAACACACACCTCACTTAGGCTTCATAGTTTCCCAACCACTCTCCAGTTTCCACCTTCGCTTTGTCTGACCTTTTATGGCTCCTCTAGGAAATCTTTCCCTTTGTCATTCCCAGGCACACCTGAGCATTCCTTCTTCTGTGCCTCTTCTCCACCTCAAAGACAGCACCACCCACACATTTCACTTTAAAGCTACGCCTATCGCCCCTATTAGATGTGCAGCTTCCAAAGACTAGGGGCTGTCTTTTATTTGCTTTTGTATTCACACAATCCCTTGCACATAGGAAGCACACAATAAATATTTGTTGAATGAATGAATGGTTGAATAAGGAACTAAGTAGGTAGATAGAGAGTGAGAGAGAGAGAAGGACAGACAAGGGAAATATTCTCATATTCCATTTACGTGTCCTGGCCTGATTCAAAGTCGAGTGGAAACGACTGCCTCCTACATCTTCTGCCATCTAGTCCAGAACCTTCTTCTTCTGAACAGAATGTCACCAGCGTGATATAGAACATAGAACTGGGTATCCACTCTTTAGACTTCACCATGTTCTCCCTTAGAAAAACATGGTGGCCCCCTTGCTGCAGCACAGAGCTATGATCTTTGGGAAAGGTTGTATAAAACTAGATTTCAGCTAGAGGTGGATGGCCCCAGATGGATGTGGTCAGGGTATGGAAGAACATCTTGAACTATTTTTCAAACATTTCGGTTTCGGCAAAAACCAAAACATGTTTTGCCAATCACTTTCCCTTAATTTAAAAACCCATGGATTTCAAAGGAAATTTAATCTGAATGTTTCTACTTCATTTACCCCACCTCTTCAAAATGTTCTCCTGAAAGAGTGAACTGATGTCCTAGAAGTTTAAAAGACCTTTTATAGTTTACTGGTTTCTTTTAAACAGCAAACCACTTAATGATTTGGGAGGGAATCAAAAAGCCCTAAATCTTGAAATAAAAGAAAGAAAATAGTGCAAGTTCATGTAAGTTTGGATCTAGGAAGTGGGCAACATACTTCCCTTGCTAAGACAAAGAAGAAATGGTTAAAGTTAAAAGTTAAGAGAAATACAATTGTTTAAAAAGTGAATAAATTCGACATGACCAATGGACAAAAATAAATCTAGAGATTGTTACAGATATTGATTTGTCTCTAATAGAGATTACTATAGGTCTTGGTTTACTTTTTTGTCTTGGTTTATTTGTGATGGAGTCCCAGTACGTGTTGTCAGTAGCTCCTTAATCATAAGTGCACGTGACCTTGGCAGGAAAGTCGGGATGATGCTTTAAAGTGAAGGAGCTAGAAGCATTGTGGGTGCATGTCTCCCTTATAATATGCCAATTACCTCCCTGCTCATTGTCTCATAACCCAATGGCTACTGACACTTGGGTGAAATTTGTCAACAACCCGTTTCCTGGAGTTTATGCAGGGGTGGACACTCCCTGCAGACCCTACCTGATATCCTTTTGTTCCACCAGATCCTTCCACTGTGCAAGTTACCAGCCAGGAACAGCTTGGGCCCCTAGGGCATGTGCCTAATTCGCTGGAGTCACTAGGGGAAATTTAGTGCGCAGCAGAAATCCAGTCAACACCCTTGTTCCCGTTAGTTAATATACTGTTTGACACCACCGTGGCCAGCAGAAGAATTAGTCCATCTCTCGCAGACCACCCACGCCACTAATAGCTAATAACTAACACATGGGGAGACCATGGCTAATGATATCCTTGGGTTCGGAGGTTCGTTGTGTTTTTGTTTCCTTTTTCCCCCTCTTTATTAGCGTTCACTCATTCAATGAACAATTGCTGAGTGCCCATGGGGAGCCAGGGGCTGTGCTGGACCTTGTGGAGGAGACACAAAGATGAGAGCACAGGCCCCTGCCATCGAGAAGCACACAAGCTTCTAGAAGTAACTGTCCTAGTGATGCTTCCATTCATGCACTGCTGTGGTCAATGCAATACACGTTGAAGAAGGTGCCTTTTAAGTCAGTCACTCCTGTGTTCGGAAACTCAAATGGGAGGGTCCCGTTGTGTCTCCCACAGGAGTAAATTATTCAGTTAGCCTCCCCAAACCAATCAACCTTTAACATATTTATGCAAAAAGAAGACCTCAGCAGCAGATACATGACATAGACCTGCCAGGGGGTAAAATGAAAAATGGGAGGCAAATCTTGAATACGTTCTGGAATACCATGGAAGGGCAGGAAATATGAAAAAGGCCAATAAGAAAACACACAGTCATAGACTCCTAAAAAAGCTGTCTGAGAATTACCTCCAAATAAGACCTGATAAGAGAATTTTCCCCATCTATCAATGCATCTGTCTTTAGACCAGAAATCTTTGACTTCCAAGAGCTCGCCAATCCTAGTCCCGCCACATTAACTTGCCTCCCAAACAAAGACTCCGAGAACCACACGTTTTTAATTATACAAAGTAAAGCTTGATGAATGATTCATATAACTAATCTAAACTTGGGCCAGGTTAAAATAATACTGTGTAATAACTTATATTTATATAGCTCATTTTCTTCAGAGCTCAGAGTAGTTTTCAGATACTATCTCGTCTCTTCTCATAACATCCCTGTGAAGTAACGTGGTGAGGAGTCCTCGCTTTCATGGACTAGGCAATAAAGGACCAGAAAATTCCAGACTCAACCAAGTCTGACATCACACAGGGTAGCAGACAAAATCCAGGACCGTATCTGCACTTAGAAAAGAAGCCATCTCAAAAATATGGAAATCGCCCTGGCTGGTGTGGCTCAGTGGGTTGAGTGCTGGCCAGAGAACCAAAGGGTTGCCGGTTCGATTCCCAGTCAGGGCACATGCCTGGGTTGCGGGCCAGGTCCCCAGTAGGGGGCACGTGAGAGGCAACCACACATTGATGTTTCTCTCCCTCTCTTTCTCCCTCCCTTCCCTTCTCTAAAAATGTAAATAAATAAAATCTTTTAAAGTCTTGGAAATTAAGGGACAATGATACTAACAAAGCAGACTTTTTTCCTTGTAGCAAATGACCACATTCATAGTGGCGGTTGAGATAGTAGCAGCTCTAGGCCAGAACATCCCCTTCATTCTGGTAGCTTTGGGGGCATCAGCAATGCTTAGGGAGTTGGGGCACTAAAGAAGTAAGAAATTCTGAATCAAACCCACACCCCATCAGCTTCAAGATTCTCCCTCTCAACCAGGCAGTGAAGGTGGCTGTGAATCGGCACGGCCGTTGGCAGTGCACAGTGCCCTAGCTCACTCCCTTGGGCCTTCACACCCCCATCTGCATCATCTGCACCTCTGCTCAGAGGCTTTCTCTCTCGTGCTGCCAGAAAGGTGTCTTTCCCACTTCAGACAGACTGCTAGTGCCTGAGTATTAACTTCTCCCCGAATGGACTTGTGTGGGACTGTCTGAGCTCCTCATCCCTGGGGTGCAATAACTGAGGAGGGTCTCCAGTGCTCCCTAGGATGTCCCTGTGGGCTTAAGCTCCAGGCACCCACAATGGCCACTGCATGGACAAAGAGCAGGAGTGTCCAACCTGCAGCTCGCGGGCTGTGTGCAGCCCAGGAGGGCTGTGAATAGAGCCCAACACGCATTCATAGATTTACTTAAAACATTTTGAGATATTTTTTGTGATTACGTGCTGCAGTATATTTAACATGTGACCCAAGACAATTCTTCCAGTGTGGCACAGAGATGCCATAAGGTTGGACACCCCTGCTTAGAGAGTTCCTATTCCCGCCTCATTTTCCAACAGATGACTTACCCAGAATTCTTGTATCAGGGTCAGTTCTGGGGGACTCACTGTGCAGCCACATCCACGGTCCAATCCTCCATGGAGATCTGCATCTGTCCCTCTCCCAGCACGTCCATGTCTCCAAGTTCCCTGCACAGCACGGGAAGAAGAGGATATTGTTAAGTCTGGGGTAGGATCCCAGCAGAGAAGCGTGAAAGGAGAAGTGTGTTCTGAAAACCTGGAAAAAGTCTACGGCCATACCACCCTGAATGTACCCAATCTCATCTGAAAACCTGAAAAAAGTCATTTCGGGCTCTGTTTGGGTGTTTTATTTTCTTTTTTAATGTTGCGTAAGGACTGCCTCAGGAAGTTAAAAATGAGTGGATTTTGAAAGCCGTACTCTCCCTCTTTAATGTAGTTTAGATGAGTTTTTACTCTGCCTATTGTATGGTCAACGGCACATGTGAAAGGTGCAATATTTTGAATTTATTTTCTGAGGTATGTCAACCACATGTGGCACACTTCCATGTGTAAGTTGGTGTGATGAGTATATTTGCCCTCTAGTGGCTTATTAGTTATTTGCAGAATGTAAATTCATTCATTCAGTCAGTCAGTCACTCCATAGTCAGTGAAGTAATTACCGAGCTCTTATTCCATTCCAGACATATGCTTGGAGCTGATGAAATACAAAGCTGTAGTCCCTGGCCTCACGGAGCTCACAGTTTTGTGGAGGAACAGACATGAATGGAAATTAACACTAAATTGTGATCGTACCTGTGAAGGAAATCAATGAGATGCTATGAGAGAAAAGCAGGGTACATGTACTCTGAAGTGGGACAAGAATCAGACAAGGCCTCTCTACGAAGGGACATTTGAGCGGACATCTGAGGGGTGAGCAGTCAGGCAAAGTGTGAGGAACACCAATCCGGGCAGAGGGAACAGCATGTGCAAAGGCCCTGGGAATGAAGAGCTGGAAACACATTCTCGGAGGAAGGATAGCCTAGAGACTAAGGGCAGGCAGTGCAATTCTGGCAGGCTGGGTCTCGGAAGTCCTACCTCTGTTCTTAGCTCTGTGACCCTGGGCAAGAGACTTAACTGCTCTGTGCCTCATCTGTAAACCAGAGATGGCGATGATAGTATCTCTCTGTGCCCAGCACACAACAAAGACCTGAACATGGTTTGGTTACTCATTAGAGCAAGTGGGCTGAGTTGGCCTCGAACTGGCCGTCTCAGGAGGCCATTCCTGGTTCTCTCTCTCTCTCTCTCACACACACACACCCTTTTCTCCATGTTTCAATGTTTCATTACCTTGAATGCCAAGACACACTACCCTGGAGAACTTCACTACTCACACTATGGTCCAAGGGCCAGCAGCATCAACATCGCCAGGGAAGCTAACTAGAAATGCAGAGCCTCAGGTTCTGTCCCAGACCTTCTGAATCAGAGTCTACGTTTAATAAAACCCCAGGGTGACTCTCCACACATTCAGGTTGGAGAAGTGTTACTTTAGAGGCCTTGAAGGTCATGGCCACTCCAGGTCAAGATACCAACACGTCATTATGGAGAGTGCTACCCGGTGACATCTCTTTCTTATTTTGACTTCAACGCTGTCACCTTGAGCAAACAGATGGGACCCAAGACCTACCGAAGAAAAAATCCTCATCTCAATTTGCGCAGGAATTGGGAGGCTGGGTGCCGGTGCTCGGATGGAAAGTGTGAGCCCTGCACTACAGAGCAGGCAAGGAGAAGGTGGGGTGTGGGGGACAGAGAAAGGGAGGAGGATGCAGCTTTTCTTCTTTGGTGACCCCCAGTTTCTGCCCCCCATTTCTTTAGGAGGTCTTTCCAAAAAGTGACTGCTGGGTCTTCCCTTCTCTCATATTTGGCCACCACTAAAATGAAAGTCATCCCCAATCTCATCCATCCAAAATTGTGACCCACATCACTGTGTTAAAAGGTGATCATATGTTTGATTATGTCACTATGCAAAATATACATGGTATTTGTTAAAAGATGATCAGCATGTGAAGAAGAAATCCCACATGGCATGAGACAAAAAAGTATAACTATTTTTTAAAAAACTCATCAAATTGTCGATCTGTGCTTTATAAATAATCCATGGCTTTGGGATACTTCTAATATTATTTACAACACAGAGAACAAAACACAAAGGCTTATAAGCTGCTCGTATTATCTGAACATCAAGCAAGAATTTCTAGCACCGTTTCCCTCTTAAATGTCCAATTTAGATTTTGTCACATTTGTAACGACTTTGAACATGGCAAACACGCCGCACAAAAGATGTTTATGCGGCCTTTCCTTTGATAGCCTATTATGTGCCGTGCGAATTCTAAATCAAATCTTGTTACCAAATAATATTGCGCGTTAGAGGTTTTCATAGTTTATTTGCAAAATAAATAAATAAGCCCACACCAATCTTAAATGAAAACAAATCAAGGAGGCCTTCCTAATAAATCTGTATTATGTTTAATCACTTTTGTGATAAGAGTTAGGTACTCTTACTAGAGAAAATTGGCTGAAATGTAACTTGTCAGTTGGACAGGCCAGTCTCTTCTTTAGTCTGTTAAGCACACATTTGAAATAACATCCATTTGATGATGAGTTTCTACCTGTGTTTAAAGGGCACCCGCTGGGAGCGACTGAAGGGTTTCCTTGAGGAGCTCTTGAGAAAGGTTCCATGCATCTCCCCAGGACATAAACCCATGTCGCCACAGCAGAAGATAACAGGGGATTCCAAATTGCTTCAATGTCGAGCATACTTGACACTTTCGTCCCTTGACCTCAGTCTGCATTCTTTCAGAGCTGCGCAGAGGAAGTGTGCATGTGGAGGGGCCTGAAGTTTAAGAATTCATTCATTCATTCATTCGAAAATATGCGTCCGTCATTTGGTTCAGGGGATTGAAGAAAAAGGTGGGAACTCTATTAAAACCTAAAATATAACCTATAGAATAGTTTAAGAAACCTTTAAAAAATGATACACAGAGAATTTAAGAAATTTCCCCCAGAGTCACACCATCCCATTTGTTGGGATGGCCTTTCTAATGGTTTCTAGTAGCTATTTTGCTGCGTTTGCACTTTTGTGAATGCGCCTGTAGCTCCTTACGGAACAGATGCATTTCTCATTCATCTTTGCTCTTTTCGCATCTGGCTATCTGTGAGTGCTCATTGAATGTTTATTGGATGGATAGATGGCTAGCTGGGTGGAGGAAAGAAAGATAAATGGCTAGATACTCTGCTCTCTGTCCAATTAGGTTTGAATTGTGGAACAGAGGCAAGGGGAAATAAAGTAAGATATTATTTTAGATTGTATTTTTTCTACTTTATATAGTGGAAACCCAATTCAAACTAAACAGAGCAAAAGAAAAGAAAAGAAAAGAAAAGAAAAGAAGGAAGAAAGAAAGAAAGAAAGAAAGAAAGAAAGAAAGAAAGAAAGAAAGAAAGAAGGAAGAAAAGAAAAGCTCTTTATCATGTAAGTGTAAAGTCCAAGGAATGGGCCCTGCTTCAGGTAGGGCTGAATCAAGATGTTAGAACGGCATCACTGGGGACTTGGTTATTTGCCCCTTTCCTTTCCTGCCTGTTTCCATCCATGTCAGCTTCACTCTCAGGCCACTTCAGGTTTACTTAATCTTTGCAGTACTTGCTCTCAGAAGGAGAGAGGCCGTCTTGTGCCTGGTTCCTCTCTCCTTCCATTCCCACCTCCATGCTTTCCTTCCATCCTGGGCACATGCATGGACATTCCACACTCCCTTAGAGGTATGTCATGACATTTGGAGCAAAGTATGGAAGCCTGAACTCGTGGGCAACAAACTGAAAAAAGAGAATTTTAAAATGTGTTTACCAGGTGAAATATAGGGTTCTCTTTTGCAATAAAAGAGAAATGTTTATTTCAAGAACTCCTAACTAGAATTTCACACTGCCATCCCATGTTAGAGAAATAACATTTTCATGGCAGTTGAAGGACAGACAGCGTAAGTGACCTGCCTGAGGTGGCACAGCCACCACCTGGTAGAGCTGGGATGCAAACCCGGGAAGTCTGTCAGCAAAGCCACAGCCCTGACCTTCCTGCTCAGCTGCTAAGCTTATTTCCTCATCTATAAAAACAGAGATAATAATAGTAACTACTCATAGGGTTGTTGGGAGAATTTTATGAAGGAATACACAGGAAGTGCTTATAATAAACTCAGCACACAGTAAGTACTCAATAAATGCCAGGAGTTCTCCTGCTGGGCTGGGGGTTGGGGAGGGGTGGTGGAGAAGGCAGGAAACCAAAACATAATTAATAAAGTGTCCTACTTAGTAGGGTTCTGGCTCACTGATATTAGAATACATTGAGTTGACAAATGTCAGACATTCTTCTATGAGGCTTAATTTGACACGTGGCAGCTCTGGCAGTTACATATTTCACCAAGAGCCAGAGCCTCCCAGAACAGCCTCCCATAATGGGGGCTGCCTTTTCCAGCCAATCATAATGAAGATTTACCCTGCTGCAGAGTATAATTTTAATTCTGTTATGATAATTGTATGAGTTCCATGCAAGAGAATTCCAAATGGTTTCCCTCTTAGGGAAAATGTCAGATGTCAAACAGATATTAGAGTATTTGAACTTTGGGCAAATGATGGGATCTCAAACTTCTATAAGCACCACGGTCCTTCCCAGCCCTGAAGAACATGGCTGGAGGATTGACACCAGTCCTTTCTGCCCACTGAGAAACTTGCTGGAGAGCTGAAGTTAAATACCCACGTGCTCAGCGTAGCCACAGCCAATGCCTCCCTCCCCCAGACCCTGCATTTCTCCTTCCACAAGAGAATGTACTCCTAACGCCACCACATCGTCTGCTGCCAATGGGAGGAGAATTCCTGAGATGGAGACACGGAGGTCCCTAGGAATGCAAGGATTACTAAAAATGTTGGGGCGTCTTTCTAAAGAGGGACACAAGCTGGTAAGTGACATTGACATGCATTAGCAGAAAGGCCAAAGGAGGTGTGTGGCTTTGCTGATTCAGCACAAAGGAAGGATTCAGGCATTATGATAGCAGGGCCATTCACGTTGCTATGGGCTATGGTTGTGTGTTCACACTTCCATAATAAACCTATTTTCAGGAGCTTATAATTCAACCGTACAAATCTGCTCCGTGCTCAAACTTGGCAGAACAAAATCTCAGAGTCTGAGTGCAGAATCTCTCCCACCCTTGCTTAAAATGTTTTTTAAAGATGTGTTTTGGATGGGTTTACATTTCCAAAGTGTCAAAAATATTCGAGATTTGAACGGCTGTGTTTCTTGAGTTGGTATCTAGACACGACTAATCAGCTTCTGTGCTAAGGAAGCACCAGCTTTTGTTGATCAATTTTGCCTGAAAGGTTGTCAAGCTGGAAAGAAGTTAAACAGCAATCTGAAATGAATTAGAGAGTATTAAACAATAATTAAACTGAAATTAGAGCATCATTTATTCATCAAGTCACCACTAAGAAAAGAATCCAATCCCCGTAGATACCTTTAAAATATTTAGAAATCTTGAACACCTTTGCAAGGAGGGAGGGAATGATGGAATTTTTTCTGCTCGGAGGGGTTTGCTGAGGACAGTGACTGAATTTTAAATGCCACCGAGCCCTGGCGGGGGTGTGTGTGGGTTCTGCGGTGTGGGGGGATGGAGCTGCTTTCAACTTGTGTTGACAATTTGCAGCAACGGCTGATTGCAGGGGGAAAAAATCTCCTCTCTCTATAAAATGGCCCCAGTCCTAAAACCTCCAGGGTGCCCATCAGCAGGTGAGAGACGTATTTCCGTAGCTTCCACCTGGGAAGTTCACTGCCACCGACCACTGGGGCTGGTCTTGTTGGGGTGCTCTGAGGAACCACGTAGGATGTGCCTCAGAGTTGTCTGTCCAAAGAGGGAAGGATGGGCCACTCATCCATTCAGAGAACTAACTTCCCTGCATTACAGATGCAGACTAGGCCTCCCCTGGAGCTTGTTAGAAATGCGGTATCCCAGGCCCCACCCCAGCCTCTCTGAGTCAGAATCTGCATTTTAACAGCGTGCTCAGGGGCTGTGTGTGCAGGTCGAGTTGGAGAAGGACCAAGCAAGTCCCCTGAGGCTCACCCTCTGACCTAGCCCCCAGTGACTGCATTCATCTGGGGAGCTTTAAACACTACGGCCGCCTAAGTCCCGTCCCAGACGGGGGCAGCCCGTGAGTAAGAACAGTTTAAAGCTGCCCAACATGCTTCTGATGTGCAGCAAAGTTAGAAAACTGCTGATCTGGCCCCCAGACTCTGCTCGGATTGTGCCCGTGGCGGCCACTTCACTGGACCGTCACAAGCAATAACCCAGACCACCTTTGGACACTTGGGCATCCTCCCTCAGAGAGCAGGAAGGTCTTCATTGGAGGTAATCTTACTGCCCAGGGTTCCCTGCCTGAATCCTTGGTCACTTGCTTTGGTCCATGTCACAATACAGCCAGTGGCTCAGGAGGGGCCTGCACACCTCACACGCAGGTGCGAGGAGGTAGACTTTACCTCACCCTCACACGATGCCCCCTGTAAATATCCTGTTGCATGAAACAAGCAGGTTCTCTCGGGTTGGGGCTACTACTGTTTTCTAGAAAACGGTTTCTTCTAACTCCTAAATATCTTGAACAACACTGTGCTGCAGGAACTAACTAGAATAATGGTGGTGGGGGCATATTATCTTTGGTTTTAAACTAGTGTTGTTGGTTTGGTAGTTTCCTTGCTTTCAAAAATTAAGTAGATGGATTTCCTAAGAGAATCTTTAAATAATTCTGTGTAGAACCTTAAGTCTTCTCATTATGTCACTTTGCTTCCCTGGCATCATTAATCACTTACATGATTATGGCTTGATGACTTACGTTGAAATTAACTCAAAACTTATATGCTGGAAAATATGTACAGTGAGGTCAGTTGGAAGTGAAGGTGGGTAGAAAGCGCTCTCTCTTTCTCTCATTTTTTCTTTGCTTCTTTCTTCCTTTCCTGGCTTGCTGGCTATCTTTCCAGCCTCTTTGTCATTTTGCTGAATTGTATGCACTTCCAGTTGTGTGAACATGGAGAGAGAAGACTGTCCTTCTGGCAAGCTGAGAAAGTCCCCTCAGATGATTAACAGATGAGCACTAGAAAGTGTAGCATTTCAAAGCTGCCAAAACTTTGTGGAATATTTTATATTTTGGTGGGTTCATCTGTTCCCCAGCCATGGCTCGCCTGGTGTGCGCGCCCCTCGGGACATGTGCTTTTGGTTTGGCCTTTATTGGTTTTGTTCTTTATTTCCACTCTTTCCTTCACACAGGCACATAGGAAATCAGGGCTGAAATCGCATTCATAACGTGGGCTATGTGTGAACCGAAACAAATGCTCCCTTTCTTCTGAGGAAGAGACGAGTCTATAACAGCTCAGGGCGATTGATCATCTCCCTGCCAGTGTTGCTTTTGAAGGGTGTGGAGGGACAGCTGGGAAGACCCCGATTAAAGACTGTCTTCCATTATGTTATGCTCCACAAGGTTCAGAAACTTCCAGGAAGTTTAAACCGCGGTAATATCCATGTGTCTGCCGTAATGACCAAGTTAATAGATTTTTATTCAGTTGTACATCCAAGGGAAGCCTTCTCCATTTCCTCTCCCCACCTCACAATGGTTTAGCCACGTGGAAACCTGAGTCTTTAAACATGCTCATCTGTGCTGAGGTTGGCATTGGCTTCAGCGGTTTCCACGGGAAAGTCCAGGCTCCTTCTGTGACCTCCACAGATACAGCAGCCTGAGGAAAACTGTGGGGGTGTCTATCTGGCACCCAGGAACATCCCTAATTTTTGTAAGAGGGATTAAATAAAATGAATATCCTAAATGTGTAGTGGAGAAGGGGGGTTGGGGAGAGAGAGGGAGAGAAGTGCTACGCTCCAATAAAATCACTGGCTCTTTTTTAATTTTCATGAGAACTAATAACAATTACTCAACTAAATTAACATCCTGTATTGAATGATTCATTTGCCAGCAACAAGAAGTTCATAAGCCAAAACTTGCGCTGACCCTCAACCCCCACTTCACACACACCCTTACAAACACACATACACCATATATAAGAGGTCTGCTTGGAAAAAGTACAACCATTGTTAATACAATGAGAACAGTTTGTGAAACATTGATGAAACCTGGCCACCAAGGAGAGTGACATGCATGAACAGTGACGACTTCACTGTGCTAGTCAGTGGGGGCGGTAGACGCCGTTGATTGAGCCTATGGACTGTAGGGCCACTGCATTCAAAATGATTGAGTGAGTAGAACAACGAAACTGCATCAAATTTTGCATGAAGCTTGAACATTCTCCCTCGGAAACTATTCAGATGATTCAGAAGGCCGCAGCTGTGGGCAACTGGTGATTGGCAGCCTTATCATGACAATGTGCCCACTCATGCATCACGTCTTGTGCAGAGTTTTTTGGCAAAACATCAAATCACCCAGGTGACTCTGCTCCCCTACAGCCCAGATTTGGTACCCAGCAACTTCTGGCTTTTCCCCAAACTAAAACCACCTTTAAAAGGGAAGAGATTTTAGACCATCACTGAGATTTAGGAAAATAAGATGGGGCAGCTGATGGTGCTTGGGAGAACTGCATGAGGTCCCAAGGTGCCTGCTTTGAAGGGGACTGAGGCTTCATTGTCTTACGTACAATGTCTCTTGTATCTGTTATCTTCTTCAATAAATGTCTCTATTTTTCATATTACATGGTTGGATACCATAAACACACACAAATATATCCAGAAAGTATGGGAGCAGGAAGAGGGGAGGTGGGGGGAGAAGCATTTTACACAAAGATAGGGGGCCTTTCATAAAATAAAACACATAAAATAATGGCATGCTTAATCCCTCCATTTATGGTGCTAGGTATTCAAACACCTTCTACCCCATCTTGGTGTTACCCCCAGATAGGAAAAGATCCTACTGAGTTAACATAACATGCAAACAAGCTGCAGTAATTTTAAGAGTCCAGCTATGACATTTTACATGGGTGTCACCCATGTGGCCATCACTCATGTTACAATATAGAACATTTTCATCCCACAAACGATTGCTTCCTGCATCTTCCCCGTCAATATTCCTGCCCAGAAGCAAAACACTATTGTGACATCTGTCACAACTATCGATCGCTGTAAATTGCTTTTGAAATGATAGGAAATGAAATATCCTGGAGAGAGGCGAGGAGGAATAAACAAGTCAGCTCATAAGAAGAGTAATAGAAATCATTTATTGACCATTTACTATGTGTAGACACTGTGGAAGTACCTTATTTTAACATCATAGTTAATCTTTATAGCAACACTATGAGGAAACGACTGTCCTCATTTAATATATGAGAAAATTTAGCTCAGATAAAAATATGTGACTTACCCAAGGTCACACAACTAATAGGGGGTGGAGCCAAGATTTGAACATGGTTTATGTCTCCAAAGCTTGAGCCCTGAACCGCTGTGCTATGATGTCAGGAGGCATCATACTGGCTGGGGTTCAGGTGGGTGTAGGATAATGTTCTATTAATCCACAGGCCTGAAGTATTAAATGCTATGTTTAAATTCTAGGTCAGATAGAACTTAGGTTGGACCACGTGAAATTGTGAAAATATGATTTTTTTAAGTGTAAAATGGTAATTCCATATGGTTTAACCTCATTCTTTAAGGGACAACAAATTTCATCCAAACACACAACTGGCCTCACTAAAATTCTTGATTAACTTAGATTGTTGCTATATATGCATTAACAAGTATCTATTTGATCCCTGCTAAGTATCAAGTGCTATGAGAAACACCAGGAATACAGAAGTAATCAAAGCAGTTTACGTGCTAATGAATCCACTTTTAATAGGTCCAGTGGATAAAACACCTTTGAGAATCAGAAATTTGTTCCTAAAAACAAAATCCCCTTTCCAATACCAAAGCTGCCTTAATTTTTAAAAAATTTTATTTACTGATTTTAGAGAGAGCGAGGAAGGGGGAAAGAGAAAGAGAGAGACATCAGTTTGTTGGTCCACTTATTTATACATTTACTGGTGAGTCTTGAATGTGCCCTGACCTGACATTGAACCAGCAGCTTTGGTGTAACCCGCTGCTGATCTACCCAACCAACCGCGCTACCCTGCTAGGGCCCTGTCTTAATTTGTCATAACGGCCAATATTCTCAATGGTCGGATGTTTTGTTGTTCTGTACTTTTAAGGTTAGAAAAGTGACTAATACATTTTCTAAAGATTTGTCACAAAATTTCTTCAACAAATACATACCATATGGTGAATCTTCTGTTCATTCTGGGGTTTATTCACTAGTATAAACATTAACTCAATGTTTTTTTTCAAAAAGTGCCTGAGTTCTTGACTCCAGCCCATTGGATGCTATTTTGCATGGGATTTGTGTTTAGTTAATATAATACCCAAATTAACTGAACTCAGTTTTCCCTACGCTACTACATGCCTTGTACTCTTTGCTCTTTCTGCTTCTACTGTTCTCACTCACTTGAGGGGAAAAAATATTTGAATTGGGATTCTTTCAAGGACATCCAACTAAGGCTACAGTAGTTTTTGCTGGCTGATAGAATTATTTTTTAATACATTTTATTTTTAGGGCATTTTTATGTTCACAGCAAAATTGAGTGGAAAGTAAAGAGTTCTTATACACTCCCACCCCCGCAGATGCACACCATCCCTCATGGAGTATTTTACTTGTAAAGATATTTGGATGGGAAAAATTATGAGAGGAAGTATTAAAACATGAAGTTGTTTGAATCAATATTTATAACGAATCTGGACTATAGAAAAAAAATTAAGGCCATTCTGATTTATTTTATAAAACCAGAAAAAGACCCAAGTCTTATAAAGTAGTACAAAAGATAGAAAACTATAGGCCCAAGTTCTTTGTGGTTATAGATTCCATTAGAATCCAGCAGTACTTTAAAAAAAATTTTTATTGTATTTTTTCCATTACCATTTAGCCCCTTATAACTCCCCATCCTCCCCACAATCACAACTCCATTGTCCATGTCCATGAGTCCTTTTTCCTTTTCGCTCAGTCCCTCCACGCCCCCTAGAGCTGCTGGCCTACTCTCTCTGAGTCTGTCTCCATTTTGCTTGTCAGTTCAGTTTGCTCATTAGATTCTACATATGAGCGACACCATGTGGTATTTGTCTTTCTCTGACTGGCTTATTTCACTTAGCATACTACTCTCTGGGTGAGAACAAAATATGATTACGTTAGCATTTGATAATGAAAGAACAAAAATGAACTTGATAAATGAAAGAACAAAATATGATTATGTTAGCATTTGATAAATGTAACAACAAAAACTTTTAGTAAACTAGAAATGGTAAGATTTTCTTCTTTTTTATAGCCAAATAGTATTCCATTGTGTAAATGCCCCATAGCTGTTTTATCCACTCATCTACTAATACACACTTGGGCTGCTTCCATATCTTGCCAATTGTAAATAATGCTGCAATGAACATAGGGGTGCTTATGTTCTTTCAAATTAGTGTTTTTGGTTTCTTCAGACCTGTACTCAGAATATTATAAGACACTGAAGAGAGAAATTGAAGAAAATACACGTAAGTAGAAGCACATAGTGTTCAAGGATACAAAGTGTTAACATCATTAAAATGTCCATGCTACTCAAAGCAATCTATAGATTCAATGCAATTCCTATCAAGATTCCAATGATGTACTTCACAGAACTAGAACAAATATTTCAAAAATTTATATGGAACCACAAAAGGCCCCGCATTGCAACAGCAACCCTGAAAAAGAACAAAGTTAGAAGAATCACATTGCCTCATATCAAACTATACCATAAAACCATAGGAATCAAAACAGCAAGGCATAAAAACAGACACAGAGATCAATGGAACGGAATAGAGAGCCCAGGAATAAGCCCACACCTTTAGAGTCAATTAATACTCGACAGAGAAAGATTCACATTGAACCGAGCAATACATTTCAAAATGAATGCATCATGATTAAGTTGGGTTCATTCCAGGAATGGAAAGATGATCTAACATTAGGAAATCTGACAACATAACTTCATTACATCAACAAATGAAAGAACAAAATATGATTACGTTAGCATTTGATAAATGTAACAACAAAAACTTTTAGTAAACTAGAAATGGAAGGAAATGACTTAAATATGGTGAGTACCATTTACCCCAGTCTTACAGCAACCATTATATCAAGTGGCAAAACCCTAAAATCATTGCCATCAAATAAACAAAGCAGGATGTTTATTATCATTATTATTAGAAATGGTTTTAGGAGTTTAGTTATTATGATAAGACAAGAAATTCAAATAGTTGCTCTAAATGATAAAAAGGAAGAGATAAAACTACCTTTGTATGAAATGGTAGAATTCAAGGCTTTTGCTCGGTGGGTCATCCTGCACCAGTGCACGGCAGATCACGGTGGGCAGCCTTCCACCACGACCGATGTGTCTGCTGCTCCGCCCAGCTGTGCGATCTGTCAGCTGCAGAAAGCAATGCTGAGCCCTCCATAGGGATAGGTCCTTGAGAAAGAAAAACATGCCACTAGATGATACGCTGCTTGTACCCCTCGCGCCCTGGAGGAGGTGACCACCGGTCATGACTGGGAATGAAACACATTCCTGGTGTGGGTTTGCCTTTCGTGCCTGTGCCATCTCTGCCGACATGACTATACGTGAGCTCACAGAGTTTCTGGTTCGTTACATGGGATCTTCCATCACTTCACCTTGGACCCACGTGGCAGAGGAGTGCCCTGGTGGGCTCCCGCTCAGCATTCCCACTGGTCCTGCCATGTCTGCCTTGCTGTTTAGGGCCCCTCTGCAGAGGATCCTCTCTGGTGGGCACTGATGCGGGTCGCTGCGTGTCTACTCCCTTAGGTCCTTCCAGATGTTTCCCCCCCTGGACTCTTTGTCTCTGATCTTTTCATCTTTTCAGATATCTGCCCAGCCGGGCTATTCACCACTTCTCAGGAGTCTCTGTATATCCCTCGGTCAGGTCGTTTTCCCCTCCACGCCAAGGTGGTACCAAGGTGACTCCTTGAAGCTACGATCACTGTGGGGATTCTCTGTCCATTGTAGTCAGGGTGCCACCTCTAGTGAGAGGGTTGTGTGACAGCATTCATTTTTAGCTGGCCATCACACATTGAGCTGAGTCCCCTATGAACCCCAGAACTGGCTTCTTCCTTCTCCACAGCTGGTTGTAGGGAGCTCCCCACATGGCCACAGGTACGAGTCTGGGGAGAGCTGAGGGAGCTGGGGGATTCACAGCTCCTCTCCCTGCAATCTCCCGGAGAATGGTCATTTCCCGCCTGGGAGTCCTAAGCGGGGAGGTGCAGGGACATGGGCCAGTGTCACAGTACCGGCCACACTAGCAAAACCGGTTACAAAATGGAAATGAAAAAAAAAATCCTGTTCACCATATTAACCAGGAATAAATTTAATAATATAGAGCTTATGGAAAGAGAGCTATAAAATCTTATTGAAGATCTTAAAAGAAGACCCTCCCCCCAAATGGAGAAACATATCCTCTTCCTGGTATAGGAAAGCATAATACTATAAAACCATCAATCCTCAAATTAACTTAGAAATGAAATGCAATTGAATTCAGCATCCCAATACTTTTTTTTGGGGGGGGGGTATTGGTGGCTGGGAGTGCATGAAACAATTTTTAAGTTTATTATTGTAATAACTATCTAAGAATGACCAAGAGAAGTTTGAAAGACAAACTACCATATTTTGCCAGGTATAATGTGTACTTTTTGCCCAAATTTTGGAGGGAAAATTGAGGATGCGTATTATGCGTGGGCAGTGCCTGAAATACCTTGTATCTGTTCTTGTGTTTTGTAATTATTTGTTACATAAAATTTCTTGTACATAATGTATTCAAAAATAAATGCTAACACTCCTTTATAATACAAAAACAAGTATCAAAATATAAATGTTTAAAAAATTGCATGAACAAATTAAAATGGAAGATTTTTTTCCCTGAAAGTCTGGGCCACAAATGTGGGTGCACATTATACATGGCAATATACGGTATTTGGAAGTGTTCCCTTGCAAAATAATGAAACTCATTATCCTATACTACACAACATGTGCATATGTGTAACATATATGTGTAACATATACGTGTGTGTGTACCACATACTCTCCTACACTGTAATCTAAACACGGTGCCATTGACGCAGGACTAAATCAACAGATCAAGAGCAAAACAGAGAACCAGAAATAGGTCTGGGAGCATCCTACCTGGAAAAGGTGGCATGTGGCTTCAATGTGAAGAAGACAGTTTATGTACTAAATGACACGGGAGGAACTGGTTGGCTCTCAGGGTGGGGTGAATGCTAGATCTCAAACCTCACATCATAAACAAAAATACATTCCAGATGAAACTCTCAAAAACTATGAGTTTGAAAAACAAGTTCAATACTTTCCATCTGAGACACAGGTGCCCTGGGCTCTGTTCTTGGGCAGGGGAGTAAGGAAAGCCTCATTACCATAGGCTTTGGGGCTCTGCATTCCTCAGGAAGTGCCAATGATTGGGGTGGTGGGGGACTGGAGTCTTGTGTGCCAAAGCCCTTTCCCAAAGGGGGCCTGTCCCCACACTGGGACAGTGCACCATTCACCCCAGTTTCCCTAAGTGACGTCTTGGTGTGCCTTGGAAAGTCACTAAGGTCTTCAGATCCAGATCCGTTCCCTCGCCTGTAAAAGATGGTGAAGTTCGATGTGATGACAAAGGTCATCTTAAAAGAGTTCCTGGAACCTAGTAAGCACCAAATAAATGTTAGCTATTCGTATTTTTATTATCATTATCATTAATATAGTTGTGGATTTTTGGTGTCAAGTAAGAACAACGGGTCATCACCAGGAAACCTCCTCCTCCAGCATTCTCATCTAATCGTCCACGCGCAGGTGCTGGGCCCTGGGCCCGATAGAAATAGCTGGAGCCGCAGGTCACGGCCGCATCCATTCCCAATAGCACCTGCTTTCCAGTTCCTATTATACTTATTGCTATTGTCCTTCCAGCTCTGCGACTTTAACATATGGCTACTTATTTTCGTTTATAATTTTTTTCAAAGGTTGTTACCATACTCTTCGTGAGACTCCAATCTCACTAGGTCTGCTTGTAGCCTATCACTTGCTAATGTTTTTTTTTTTTTTTCCTGCTAAAGAATTTTTCCGCACTAACTTAGAGAGGCAAGCTATCCTGCCTGGCTTGACCCTATCAAGCTAGACTAATCCCCATATCAAATTGTTCTCTTTTAATTAGACTTCCCAACAGTTTTCCCACTTCCAAGCTGAGACTCCTCAGGGATCTGTGAGATCTGAAAAACGTTTTCCAGAAAGTAATCTTAGAAAAGCAGAAAGCCTGAAACACAGCCAATTTCGCCCTAGAGTTGCAGACCTTGCCCAAATGGGAGTCCAACCATGGCCCCTTCTCTCCCCCAAACTTCCTTCTGGCCAGATCTGAGTGCTCATTTCCAAGGCTCTTTGAGGTGGTGCCCACTCTCACACCAAATGAGGAACTTGAGATAGTATCTCTTCACTCTTTTAAATGGAGAACGGGCTTTCACAGAAGACGCTAACTATTATTAAACAACTACTGTGTGACAGGCGCTACGTTTAATTCTTTATATGCCTACAGAGCACTAGGTAAGTATCTGAACTGCGTTGATGTCTTAAAGTAACTTTTTATTTTGAAACAGTTTACAATTAACAAGAAGTGGCAAAGAATAATACAGAGTTCCCTGTGTATGTGCTTCGCACCTACCTTCCCTCAATGATAAAATCTTACACAACCACAACGTATTGTCAAAGCCAGGAAACTGACATTGTGGTAACCTAGGAACCCAGCCTCCACCCTCGTCAGAGTTCACCTGAACGGCTTGCCTTTGGGTCTGGCTCCTCATTAGGTATGTGTAGCTTTGGGAAGAAACCCAACATCTCTGCTTCGGCAAACTCATCTGTAACACGGAAACAATAATCGGTCCTTCACTGCAGGATTATGGTGAGAATTAACTGAGATTAGCTATTATCATGGGTGAATTCATTCAACAATGCTGCGAGGGAGACAAAGTGGGAGGCTGTTTGCAAAACTGGCTGCCATTACCCTCCTTCCTTGGAGACCTTGGGTTCCTTCCCAGTGAGGGGTGGAGTCCGGTTCCCGCCCTTCGCATCTGGGTCTGGCTCTTCCAGACTAGCTTTGGCCCACTGAACACAGCAGAAGTGATGACCTGCCGGTTTTGATCCTGCGTCTCTAAGGCCTCGTATTCTCTGGCTTTCTCGGAATACTGCCTCCACCACGGGAACAAGCCCAGGCTGGCTTGCTTCACGAGGAAGATGTCTGACCCAAGTCACCTCCGTCCCCCAGCAGCCAAGCCCCAAAGGTGGAGCTGACCCTCTGCTAACCGAAGGCAGAGGGAGCCCAGAGGGACCAGAGCAGTGACTCAGCTGAGCCGAGCCCCAGCCTCTGACCCAGGGAGCGAAAGAACGACTGTTGTTTTCTGCTGAATTTCCGGGGGTTGTTATGCAGCTATCAACAACTGATACAGCTGGTACTATGACAATACTAATAGCAATTACATTGCGGGACCAGGATGAGAGCGGATGAGGTAATAATATATGTAACCAGTTAGCATCCAGCACGTGAGAAACACTCCAGCAATGTTAGCTGTTATTGTTGTCATCCTCGACATCCCGTCCTGCGAATGAGACTGATGTTTCATCAAGGGCAGGAAGTTTGCTCGTAAGCATCAGTGCCTGGTTTCACACACCAGTCTGACCTCAAAGCCGTGGGCCTCCCCCTGTAGAAAAGTGTCTCTTTCTCTTTCCTCTGTCCTCCTGTCATTGCGGTGTATCTCATGCTAAACTAATTCACCAGAATTCAAATAGTGATACAGTGTAACATGGTTCTCGCTCTTCCCTTCTTCTCGGTGATTCTGGAATAAACCTTTAAATTCAAAGTTGACGCTATGAATTTTTATGTATATGCATATATATGCCAACAAAGAAAAAATGTTTGATATTTTAATTATTCATTAAAAATGAAAACACTGAAATTAGAATTTTGAGGGAAATTCCAAGTTTTCTTCAAATCTTCATCCGTTAAATAGCAATGGGTCCACATTTCAGTGTAGAAACAAGTGTCCCAGAGACTCTCCACCACTGATCACCTTTGGAATATTCTGGAATGCTGGGCAGAAGTCAATTGAATGTTGCTGAGCAAAAAAATAAAAGGCAATAATATCCTAAAAGTTTCTTAGTCATTGTTAGTCCTATAATGCCACCACACTTTTACTTTTTTCAGGTGAGGGCCG
This sequence comes from Micronycteris hirsuta, assembly GCA_004026765.1. Lineage (NCBI taxonomy): Eukaryota > Metazoa > Chordata > Mammalia > Chiroptera > Phyllostomidae > Micronycteris > Micronycteris hirsuta. The sequence goes on from PVJI01003382.1 coordinate 104,964, forward strand.
TGGGGTGAGCCCTTGTGCCAGGGTGTGGATGTGCCGGCATCAATGTGTTAGTGCCAATGGCACTGTTAGATGAACCCATCAATGACTGTGGGAGAGAGGAGGTGTGAATATGCTGCCCCTGGGGGTCCCTTTACCAAGAAACCAGACATAACATGGGCGAAATGTTTGGGAAAAGGACACACGGAGGACTTAAATGTGACCAGTTTTCATTTTCCATTTCTGATAAACATCCAAGGATTTTTAAATCAATTGGAATCATAGCTAAATGTAAAATGTATACAGTGTGTTCATCTTCTTTTGATGATTCAATCATGTAACCGTGTTGATGGCCAATTTATAAATTATCACCTTCAACCCCAGAGAAGTGATACATATTCCCTTTAGCATGTCACATAAGCTTGTAGCCCAGGGAAGGAACTAGAAGGCAAAAAGCCAGTTTGATATGCAGAGGGTCCTTCAGGCACAGTGAAAAATAATGGACTTCTTCCACAGAATGAATGAGAATGTCATGCCTCAGGGCAGAGATTGTTGGTAGTTTACCCAATATTCACCTTTCTCTTTTCATACTAAAAAAACCCCTGATTTTGTTGGGGGCAGCCATGGGCCAAAATGAAAAAAAACAACAACAAACAACCTATTATTTCCCATCCTCCCCTGCAGCCAGAAGTGGCCATGTGACTGAGTTTTTGAGACTGACAATGTAGGTTGAGGTTGTTAGGTGAGGCTTTTATCCTTTTCCTTTCTCCTTCTTCCTGCCTGGAACACAGTTATGATGGTTGGAGCTACAGCAGCCATTTTGCAGTTATTTAGTAGCTAAATTTCTTGAACCTTAGCCTGAATCCCTACACTTAGTTTAGCAGTTGATCTAATTCTCCTATGCCTCAATTTCTCATTTGTAAAATCAAGGTTACAAAAGTATCTAGTCTAGTTAATGAGGTCACCCCCATAAATGACCTTGCAGAATGGTTGGATGTGGTGAAAGTTTTTTTGAAAGATATGTGCATTTTGTACAAGTTGTAGGAATAGAGGTAATAATAGTAGAAGGAACATTACTAGTGGTAAAAATTAGAATCATCAAATGAGCTGAGGGCCAACCTAGGGAGCAATTACAATGCTGTTATGAGGATTTTGGTTTTATTCCATGAATAGGACATTTTGGATAATTCATGGACATATTGGATAATTTTAAACAGGAGAGCGACATGACTGCATTCAAGTCATAAGAAAACTCTGGAAGGATTTGAGAACTGTGTTAGAGATGGAACTGACTTCGCTTGACACCAATTGTTATATTTAGGAGCAAAAGTTGTTAAAGGAGAGACAGGACTACTATTTGTTCAGAGATTCACTTGATGTCCTCAGTAACCCTGAAGAAAGGATTAAATGGGGTGGGAGTCTTTTCCCCAATGATGCCTTCCTGGCAGGGGTTGATTAAGCTTTGAGTGGGGGTTTTGTCACACTTGGCTTTGATGCTCCTTTGAAGGGTGCTCTGGGCAATTCCCCCAAGCAGGATTTTTCTGCACTTTCCTGTAAAAATGACTTTCAGGCACAGTAATTTTTTTTTAACTCTGTAGTTGGACACTAATTTATCTCAAGATTCTAAACTATTTTCAGATTCCCAGTGGAGCCCCTGCAACTGACTGAGCTGTCAAACTTCTGAAGTTATTGGCATTCATGGAAGGAAATATGATTTAAAAGACATCGTGGGCTTCCAAACAGGGGGCTGGAATTAGCTCCCAATTTTAAAACTGCTCCGTATTCTACCTTCAAGGAAACGCTGTGTGCATGTGCACGGCGGGAGATGCCACAGGAACATTCTGTTTAAAGACTTTAACCGTTCAACTGAGTTAAACTACATAAAAACTCAAGACAAACTGCATGAACATTGTCATCTTGCAGGAGTCTTTTTTTTTTTTACTTATTTTGATAGAATCAGAAATGCAAAATTACTATTATTATTAATTAAAATTTTCCCAGCTGATAAAAACCCCAGTGAAAGATTTGAGCTGATCATCAAATGCACTGCTTCTGCCTCAAATCTGTGTTTTTCCAGGCGTCCACGCTGAGCCCACTCAGAGCCGCTGAGGTGCCACGTGCTCAATTTCCCATCTGATCTGTGGGGGCTGGGTCCAGCACTGTCCCGTCTGGTGGCAGAGTGAATCAATGACGTGCCCTCCTCAAGTTCACTCCTAAGGCCTGTGATTGTAGAAAACAGAAAAGAGGAAACAGTCAGCAAAGGGCTCATACGCGGACCCAAACTGGCCCACTGGTAGTGGCTTCCTGGCGCCCACGCAGGCAGGGAGTTCTGAGACTGTGTGTGGAATCTCAGGGAGAGCAGACCTGATTGGACAGCAGTGTCAGGAGGCGGAACAGCCCAGTGAAGACCAGGACTCACCAGCCCCGAGGAGCCTGTATCTCAGGAAAAGGCAGCATGAGGTGAACGTCCATCAAATCAGCCATCTGTATATTTATTTGCAACCTATATATTTCCAAAGAAGGTTTAGGGCAACTTACAAAGATACATATTACATCCACGGGAGAAACGGTGAAGAAGAACACTGGCATGAAGAGAAAGTGAGTGTGGGAGTCCAGGGCCTTTCGATCTGGGGGCAGCCCACACTCAGGTTTTTATTCTCCAAGTGTGTCCTTGGGGCGGTCAGATGACCTCTATGGGCCTCAGTTTCCTTGTCTGCAAAGTCGGGGGGAATGGAGCAGAGCCCCTCGGAGGTCTCTTTCAGCCCTGACGCACATGCTTTCCAAAATATCCCACAACCACGCAGGTGATCGCCGTGCCTTGCCGGTGCCTGGCTCCCAGCTAAACACCACCCCGCTAATCCTCAGAAGAACGCTCTGAGTCAGGTGGTTACCGCCACTCCATTGGACAGATAAGGGCACCGAGGCCCCCACGGAGGTGAGCAAATGGCCCCAAATCGCAGATATAGTACGGGCAAAGAGAAGATAAGTATATGGAGAAGCTGAAGATAAAATGAAAAGGGCTGGGAGAAAACCACTTAATTAAACAGATGACTTGAAGGAAGCGAACTTGAGTGAAGAAAGGGAACCTGGGTCCAACAGCGCTGAGGCGGGTTTGGGTCTCCTCTCGGCTCTCCCCGATGGGCAGCAACGGGGTCAGTACCTCACCCCGGTTGCCTTCTCAGCACGTCCCCAGGCCCGGCCTCTGTGGCTGAGTGAAGAACACTGGCGTGATGGTGTGGGCAGCGGGCTTCGGCCACGCGATTTTCCTGTCCTCTCCGCTGTGCCTCTCTGGCCTCCCACAGAGCCTGAGTCTCTTTCCAATACATAGGCCTCCCTATGGGGGAGCAGCAAGCCCTGTTTGGTATCTTGAAATTTTCTTTTAAATATACAAGCCTAAGAATCACAACTCTAGAAAATAGATTTATTTATTTATTTTTTTAAGTAATTACTTTCTTGTTGTTCAATTACAGTTGTCTGCATCCTCTCCCCTCCCCTCCCCCACCCCCACCTCCCTTCCCTGCCTCCCTCTTCCCCCTTGGTTCTGTCCATGTGTCCTCTAAAGTGGTTCCTGAAAACCCTTCTCCCCATTGTCCCCTCCCCCCTCCCCCCTGACTATTGTTAGACTGTTCTTAATTTCAATGTCTCTGGTTATGTTTTGCTTGCTTTCTGCTTTTGTTGTTTATGATCCAGTTAAAGGTGAGATCATATGGTATTTGTCCCTCACTGCCTAGTTTACTTCACTTAGCATAATGCTCTCTAGAAAATAGATTTAAATATCTCAGTGGGTGCATTCCTCACCTTCCACCCTTTACCCCTCCCCCTCCTTCCTCAAATTAGCAGGGAAGTCGTCTCACTCAGTAAGGTACTCCATCATGAGTCCGAAGTCAGGAAACGAGTCCAGCCTTGTATACATGCATTTCGATAAAAGGTAGACAGACATCGGGTCAAGTTTAATAACACGGGGTGTCTGTTATGTAACATACTTGGCTTTTTTTGACAAATGATAGTTACGCTCAACCATCCAAACTGGCTGACAACAAAGGAGTTTCTGGGATATGGGCTAGGTCAGTGCCTCTCAAGTGTTAGCATGACCTAGTTACCTGGAGGGCTTGTGACTATCCAGGCTGCTGGTCTCGCCCTGGAGTGTTTGATCAGTAGCTCCAGGGCATGGGCGGGACCTGAAAAATTTGTATTTCTAACCAGCTCCCAGGTAAGAGTGCTAGCCTAGAGACACTTTGATAACCACCGTTCTAGATTAAGAAAAATTGCTAAAGAAAACGTGAGTCACAACGAATTTTTTCTTGCAAAGAAAAAGAAAAGTACACTTTTAGTTTAGTTTGTCTAGAGGGTATGTGGGCCTTCAGCAGAAATGAGTCATTTGAAGGACGTGATTTGCACTGCTCTTACAAAATGATGTTTTCAAAACAGCATCGTGTTAGCTGAGAGTCCCTCTGGAGAAGGGGACTTTCTTCTGTTGGAGGCAGGTGAATAATTCCATGGGCGGTGGTCTCCTTCCTGGCCTGAACTTCACCTCCTCGGTCTCTTCCTGCCCAGCTGGTGCCCACTCCAGCTGCACCTCTGATTTATAGAACAACACTAATAAGGTGCAATCTTCCCCAAGGTTGGCTCCCTTCCGATTCCGCCAGCCACTACTGACAACCGACCCACAAAATTCAGCAGAAGTGAAAAAAAAAAACAAACCACCCCACGCGGTCCCACTCCGGGGTGCACCTGCGACCCACTGGACAGCCCCCCAGCCTCCAAACAGTTCTTAGAAAAATTAGGCTATCTTTCATTAGCTATCTATCATATGGCCTCCACCGGGCTGCAGGATATGAGGGCCATTTAATTAGGCCCTGCACCACTCTCTGGTGTGAAAAGGCTCTCAGACACTTTGATTCCCCACTGCTTCCCAGCAGGAAGTTGTTGGCGATAATTGACATAGGATTTCCTTGTTAACCAGCAGCAGACATGCGGGATTAAAGCGACAGAGATCTCCAGAAGAAAGTGAAAGAGATAAGAAGCTCGGAAAGACTTCTGCTTATTTGGCACTTGAGGACGAGGAGGAAACAGCGACTCCCAGAGTGGAAGGGCGTCCCCTTATCAGACCCATTTCAGCTTGGCTGATCAAAGATTGGCTACCCGCAAAATCACACAGGCCTGGGGTTTGTTAGTTTATTAAGCGGCAGGTTTTAGGAATTATCACAGGTTTAAAGATGGATTGCAGTGTATGTGAAGGGGGAGAGGATTATCGGGTTTTCATCTTAACAATTATAAAATATCACAGCTGAAAGCTTGCTTGCAAATGACATAATTTTCCACTGCCAACTAAACAGGTCATTGTGAGGCGCATGTAAGTGTTCTCCACGAGGGAGGAAATGCAGGCAAATTAACGCTGGGGAGGAATGAGGACCAGGGGCCTCCAAACGCCTCGCTCCACTTCGGAAGCTTGTGCGATCTCCTTTTGCCCTGTGCGATTCCATAGGTAATTATATTTAATTTCTTGCCGGGGCTGTTTAGGTCGGCTTGCATTAAAAGAGAGGGACGGGAGAAGCAGCCCACTGAGCTGGCTCTTTAAAAGTCATTGTGATAAATGATACCGAAATAGATCCACATGAGCCGAGTGGAATGAAATGTCGACTTTGGAGTAGAGACAATTATTGTATATCACTTAATAACTTAACCTTACAAGAGCACATGTGGCATTAATAAAGGGCTGGGAGCTGCAAAGGCATGTTACGGGACTTCCTTTTGACAACTATATACAGGTCCTGGAATGGCAGATCTGGGAGACGGGTTTGCGAGTTGGCTAGGCTCCGTACTTAACTGTGGACCCTGGTTCTAGATAAATACGTAATTATGAGGGCTTGCATCCTTGCTGGGGTTTTCCTGTTTGTTTTTGTTGGTCATTATCAAAGAAATATAGACTTACAGCAGAAAACCTAGGAAATACAGTGAAATATTAAAAAAGAATAAAAATGATGCCCCCTCCACCCAGTGCTAAGCACTGCCAAAGCCCTGCAGGTTTTGCTGTTATATACACACAGATATGTAATATCTCATAAAGTCTGGCCCATTCATTGTATTTTTTAAAACATGCATAGTTCACTTATCCGTGAATTTTTCCTACATTTAGTGAATGTTTGAAGGGAGGGTTTTGAATTACGGCATTATGTGTGAGGACATCATTTACGTAGATATTCCCCCAAAGTTGGACATTTAGACTGTCGTCAATTTTTTGCTGTCACAAAGCTGACATGACCAGCCTTGCACGTGAATCTTGCTTGCATGGTTTATTGTTTCCTTGGCAGAGTTAGAATGAGAAGTAGAATTCTGACTCCAAGGGCCACGGACATCTCAGCTTGCAGATTTTCAACTCAGCTGGAAAATTCTCTTGCCCCAGTGTGGAAGTCAGAAGCGTTTTGTGTCATCCACGCCGAAAGAAGGAGAGCAAATGACAGCGGCTGTTTCCGCGCAAGAAGATCAGGTCTTCCGACCGCATCACTTGGCGGTGTCTCTCGTCCGGATCTGACCTTTTGTCGTTCAGCTCTGTTGACAGACGTGACAATAAACAGTGACTCAATAATCAAGTTAATAGGGCCAAACTCTGACGATAATCATGTCAACATTGATGACTTAAACATTGAACACATCTTTTATCCAAGACGTTCAAGTTCCTCTGAGAGCACCAATTCATTATCATTCACGAGTGCAAACCGCATTGGTTGAAGAAAACAACAAAAGCTAAAACCTTTAAGGCAAACTGAAAGGGGGGCAGCAGGAGGAAGAAGGAGATACGATTCTGGGAGAGGCTTTTTAACAAAATAGCCCTCACGGCCTGATCCAGTGTAGAGAAGAGGCTTTTTATTTTATTTTATTTTTTCCCTGTAAACAGGCTGCGGCTGGTCAATCATCAACAAAACAACACCTTCACTTTCCATGTCTGTACCTTCAGTCTCTCTTCCAAGGGAGGTTTCAGATGTAAAAGTCCAGCTGTCCCTCATCTGAGGGACGGACATTTGCGGGTGGCTGGGAGGAGCGGAAGGCATTGTGTGATTTCTGCATTGAAGAAAGCGGGCTGCTTAGGCAAAAGTTTATGCTACTGTAGGATTTTTCTGCAGAATTTATTCATGAAGAAGATGCAACAGTGTTGCTCTTAGGTGACTTACAGCTTTGGAAAATAGATGTACCTATGAAAAAATATGCTTTTTTATATATCTATCTCTGAAAGAAAATCCAGTCTATTTATTGAAAAGATACTCTGATTGACCTATAGTTCTTAAAATATTTATTTATAAAATTATTTTCATAAAACACCACACAGATATTGTCAATCCGATAGCAAATTATAAGCAATATTTAACTGTTTATTAGTGTGAAGCCACTTACATTTCTCCCTCTGTGAGCGAAGATGGAAAATGGCTGCCCCCCTCTCAGCGCCGGAGACTAAAGCTCACTCTACGGAAATCACGCTGAACCTAAACACACAGTACCATGTGCCAGAAATGAGCCTGTTCCCGCTTGGGGGAAAAGAAAAAAAAAGAGCATAAACCTATTTATCCCAGTTTTTTCCTTGTCCTTTTCATTTTGGGAAGTCTGCAATGGTCTCATAAGGCAAAATTCAATGACGGTGTTAGCTACAGGGGAACCTACAGGATTAGGCATTTTAAATTCTGCTGCTATCATGGTAACCCCACCTTTCAACACTTTTGCTCATCTAAAGGGCTGAAGAGTAGTAACCAGTCTCTCTGTGTCCCAGTCCTGCTGATGGAAGAGACTTAGAGATCATTTCAGCAGCCGGGGCCGCTTTGCTCAGAGAGACGTCTGTCCAGGAGAGGCAGGGAGTATTCCTAACCGAAATAAGAAAGAATAAGAACATCACCTCTCGATCCGGTCCCTGAGGGTGCCTTGGGAAAGACCGTCCTCGGGACCTCTTGTCACTTACGGTGCAAAGATCAGAGACAAGTGGACCTCGTTGTAGTAGTGTTCTCATTGCCCCCCGGGAGATTCCCAGCAAGGGTCTGGGAGAATAGCACAACGACCTTGATGAGAGTCTGGTTGTCTGACCCGCCGTTTCAGCAATGTGGAGGTGAATCAGCAACTAATTTCTAGGCTGGAGCTTCAGACCGTGTCTATGAAGTGTATCTCCAGAGAAGGTCAGGGAGTTCTAACTAGTAATGATCAATTCTACGTGTCAAATAAGGAAGAGTTTGTATTTCTATCTTATACACAGAAGAACCCCAATTTTCACCCCTTATCATTTTTCTTTGGGGCCCAACAAAACAAGATTTGTTTTAAAAATCCTTTCAGCAAGGAGGGCCTATGGATTGCTTTTATTTTATTAAGTTGTACATCCTTTGTCCATGAGATAAGGGGCATTGTGATATAAACAGGTAGATAGACATCTTTATATACATCAACCTTAGTGTGGCATATATGATACACGATATATATAATATGAAGATATGTTATAGTGTTATAAGCAAAAAAAGAGCAGTAAAGTGATGTGCGCGGGCGTTTTATAAATTGTCAGGAGTTTTCAAGGGGAAATTCTTTTAAACTGAGCTATAATTAACATATATTAGTTTCAGGTGTACAACCTGCTGATTTGCTACTTGTATATATTACAATGTAATCGCATAAGTCTAGTTAACATCTATCACCACACATTGTTACAGAAGTTTTTTCGTGGTAATGAGAACTTTTAAGATCTATTCTCTCAGCAACTTTCAAGTATGCAGTGCAGTGTTACCAAGTTCGGTCAGTATGCTGTGCGTTACATCCTCCTGGCTTATTTGTTTTACAACTGAACGTGGGTACCTTTTACCCGCCCCCATCCATTTCACCCCCCTTATAAATGATCGTTTCTGATTTTTGAAACCCTTTTGTAAAAGATTTCTCTGTAGGGCTCCGGTTCTTCTCCAGCAGATCGAGCTGAGACAACTTCTCCAAGAGGAGCTGATTTCTTAACACTGGTAATGAAAGTCACTCACGTACACCATAGGGCTCCCTATGTCAGGTGCCGTTTTAAGCATTTTACCTATATGACCTCATTAAGCCTCACACTGCCCTATGTTCGAGAACAAATTTCCCACACTAAAAGTCTTCATTCATTTACTCATTTAGACATAGCAGTGAGTGTCTACTACCGATCAAGTGCTGCATGAGTGTTGAGGATTTGAAGATGAAAACTGAACACATGTTGGAAAATATAGATCCACAGACAAATAAGTGCAGGTGAGTGTAACCAGGAGGAGCCAGGGGCGGATGGCTTAACACACTAGCTTCTGATTCTGGGGGACTTGCGTGGACGGCCAGCCCCATCACTTGCTATCCAGTGCCCTAGGGCCAGCTATAGGACTTCTCAAGGCCTGCCATCAAGCAGCAATAATACCACTGATTCCACAGATTTTGCAAGAATTAAAAGAAACCAACAGGTCAAGCATATAGTAAGAAGCTGACATCTAATAAACAATAAATACATGGTACCTACTTATTAGTTTTATTATTACTATTACTGTCAGTAGGGTAAACATTTAGAAAAGTATTATGGAATTATAAAACATTTCAGAACAAGGAGTTTTCTCCTCTAATACCAATATCGCTCCTCCCAGATTTGACCCGATTTTCCAGTGGTTTCCAGGGACCACCTGCAGACCAGGGCTGGTAAGCGATCACAACAATTCTTCCAGCCTGTGCACTCCTCAGAAGGAAGGCTGTTCTTCTGAGACGGTGACCTTCTTCGGTGTTTATGTTATTTAAAACTTTTGTGAGTATATTAAAATTTTGTGTGTAATTTATAGAATGATGGAGACAATATATGACATTTGTGGAGGGATATGAATGAGTTTATTTGGCAAAATTGAAAATTGCCGATCCTATATAGACTCCCCCTCCCCCTTAACTTTAAAAATAAGTTTGTTGTTTTACTAAGTCTGGGAACTCCTGGGCTTTGCAAAGCATTCTTTTTAGCAAAAGCAAAAGTCAACTTTCTTCCTAGAAAAAGCAAGGGATTTTTTTCTGGGGGGCAAGGGGGCGGGGAGGGGTATTTGTTTTTATCTTCCTGTGGCAAATGCCTTTTTCTGAGGCCGTGGGGTTTTGGAATGAAAGACTCATTTTTCTAAGTGATGCATCTGCTTTTAATGTCTTCAATTCTGGGGTGGAGCAGACATATCTTCCTGGTCTGGGTTTTCTTAAATAGCTAGAAGTCTTCATGATAAAGACAGCAGCCATCTAATAGAGAAATAGCTCAGAGACAAAGTGCTGTGGCTGCGTGATGTCGCCTCCCTGACAACCTATAAATGGACCATATTGATGAAGTGAACGGGACTCTCTCTGGTCATTTTCAACTAGAAACTAATAATCCCCGTCATGATATCAGGCATGCAATAACCTCGGTTAAAACTAGGTTCATCAAATAAATCACTCAGGAATTTTTCTATTTCTTTCTCTGGACGCCTTGCACATCTGCTCAATGAAAGGAGGGGAGAAGCAATATTTCTTTGATCAGGATATTTTTTTTTTAATATTCTCTCTCGGTCCCTGGGGATGCTAGCTTTTCAAGTGGGTGCAGATAGTACGTCGCTTTCTAATGAATAGAGAGAATTTATGAATTTAAGCTATAAAACCAAATCTGAGGGATTTCAGTTTATCGCAACCTATATTTTACATGAGAAAATAAACTGGACCACAAAGCGGTATTGTGCCCAGTTCACTAAATCTCCTGATCCCTCATGACCTTTTCAATGTGTTCCATTTGTGGCCACATATGGGAGGGGGATACAGACAGATGATCGCTTTGTACTTTCCCCCCCAATATGTCTAAATACATGTAACACGTTTCATACCCTCTCGGCCGCAGACAGTAAGAGCTCGGTCGGAGTGTCAGACAACAGCTCCGGCTAATACTGTCATATGTTAACATTTTACTGACTCTGTTAATACTTGCTAGGTAGGTCTTGGATGAATTTCGAAATGTGTACAATGGACATGGTTGTCATGCTGTGTCCTGGGAATCTGAGAAGCCCTAGGTCAGCTCCCTGAGTCTTAAGGAATTATGAGCAGAAGATGTCTTTTCTGCTGGTAAAATCCAAAATACCAGACAATGTACAACTAGGGAAGCTAAGCTTTCCTGAATGTGGAATAAAACTTGAATGAAAAGGCAGAGCCCCTGGTTTGCTCTCGCTGGTCCATTCTACTGGTACTGAGAGGAGCCCAGAGTGGCGAAGGACACAGAGGGTTGGGTCCGATGGACCCAAGTTAAAATCCCACCTCTGCCATCTGCCTGCTGGTTGGCAGGACCACTGTGTAAACCTTGAGTTCCTCATTGGTGAATTTGGGATAATGGTACTGATCTCATAGGATTTGTGAGGAATTAAGTGACTTAAAGTCTAGGAGACATTTGGCATCTTGCCTGCTTCGTGGCAGATGCTCAGTGAATCTAAGTTCCCTTTCTTTTCCCGAGTTCAAGGCTCAGCCACGCAAGCTGTGTGATCCTGAGCAAGTTACTTACATCTCTGTCCCTCAGCTCCCTCCTCTGTAAAATAGAGACTCTTGCCAAATGTATCTTGCAGGGTTGTTATGAATGAGATAATGGTATAAGTACGTAGGGGCAGTGCCTGAGTTACAGCCGGTGTTACTTACTGTTCTTTACTGTAGTTACTTTGTAAAAAAACTCTTACTGTTATTTCTGTTATTTCAATTACCGTTATTATTTCTTTTCTTTTCTTGCTTCTTTTTCTCAGATGGACTTCTGTTTCTTTATCTGGGAAATGAGGCAGCTGGCTCAGCAATAAAGATTTCCATCCGTTCTAGCTCATCCCTTATAAACTGGTAGGCCCTGAGAAGTAAAATAACCTGTGTAAGAGCAAGGCCCTATATGAATTGTTATGCAGTGTAAGATGAAAGTTTTGCCATTTGCATTTCTACCAATGCTTTTTCCTCCAAAGAATTAGCAAGAGTCATCATTTATTGAGTGCTTACCATGTTGCCCAGCAGACTTTTTTTTAAAATAATCTTTTTAGTTTGAGGTCATTGAGATGTTCAGAAGAGTTCTGAAGCAAGTACAGAGTTCCCACGCACCCTTCCCCAGGGGTCACGTTCCACCAATGTCACTGTCTTACATCACCAGGGCACGTTTGTCTTGAGGAAGAAACCATGATTCCTGTCTTACTAAACTCTTCCTGTGGTAACTAAACTCTGGGCTTTATTTGATTCCACCGTTTTTCCTCACTAGTGCCTTTTCTTTTCTGTCCCAGAAAAAAACAGTGACCATTTTTTCAATCTTTTCTTGTTTTTCAAAACCTTGACAGTTTTGAGAAGTACAGTCAGGTGTTTCCTAGAAGGGCTTTCAGTTTGGGTCCGTCTGGTATTTTCCTCAGTTTGGGTTTGGAGGGCAACATACCACGGAGGTGAAGGGTCCTCTCCCAGAATCAAGTCACCGGGACATCACACCATTCCTGTGACATCGCAAGCGACGTTCCCTGCCATCCCTTGAATGCACGGCCCATCCTATGGCTCCGTCACAGGCTAGCCATTCCACAGGTGAGGGATATTTGCGTGATTTTCGGCTTTGGTGATTAGGAATAAAGCCTCTGCAAATATTCTCATGCAGGTTTTTGTGTGAATGGAAGTTTTTCTTTCACTTGGGTAAATGCCTAAGAGTGGGATTGTTGAGTCCTATGAGAGTTTCACGTTTAATTTAGTAAGAAATTGATAAACTGTTTTTCAAAATGCCCGTATCCTTTTGTATTTCGCCGGCCATGTATGAGATCCAATTCTCCATATCTCTGCCAACACGTGACATTTTCTGTTTTTTCTTAACTTCAGTCTTTCCAACAAGTGTGTTACAGTCTCTAAACTGTAGTTTTAATTTGCACGTCCCTGATGACTGATGATATTGAGCCTCTTTCACAAGCTTATGTACACTGTATATCTTCTTCAGTGAAGCTTTTATTAAAGCAGTTTGCCCGTTTCTTAAAATATGGGGTTTCTTTTTGTTTTCTCATTATTGAGGTTTGAGAGTTCCTTGTATGGATTTTGGATAAAAATCCTTTATTAGCTGCGGGATTTGTGGGTCTCTTTTCCTAACGCACAATGGGTTTTTGGTTGTTGTTGCTGCTGGTGTTTTGTTTTTTCATTCACTTAACTGTCTTTTGTAGAGCAGAAGTTCTTAATTTTGATGAGGCCCAATTTATCAATTTTGTTTCTCTCATGGATCATGTCATTTGGTGTAAAATCATTTGAAATATTTGTCAGCCAATGTCACAAAGGTCTTATGATTTCTTCTAAAATTCTTGTAGCTTTACATCATATATGACATTGATGGCTTGCATGGAGTCAGTTTTTGGATGGAGCAGTAAGTGTGGATTGAGGCTGATTCTTTGCACACGGTTGTTGAATTGTCCCAGCACCATTCACTGACGAGACCACCCTCTCTCTGGGGAATTGCTTTTGCACCTTTGCCAAATATACACTGAGCATAGACGAGGTCTGCGAGGGTCTATCCCTGCGCTCTGTATTATGTTCCATTCATCTGTATCGCTGTCTCTCTCTCTCTCTCATTGTTTTGGTTTGGTTTGCTTTATTTTGTTTGTATTGGGGCCATTTGCAGATGCCCAAACCTTTCTCTGAACAAGACAATTTCCACTTGTGAGCCCGAACTCACACACAAACCTCCCTTGGTCCATCTTGGCCAGAGAAGAAACTAGACTAAGGTTCAGTTAAACCGAATCTCATCACTGGAGTTCCAAAAGGACATGGATTTAAAACATAAATAAAGAGAACACAGTGTTCTTGATCATAAAGTCCCATGGCAGAAAAGGTTGGAACGGGGTGGAGCCAGAGCAGGACCTGGAGAGTCCACTGTCTGGCCTGTCTTCTCTGGTACCGCGACACCCTGAACGTGGAGGCCGCAGGCTCTGCCCCAGTGAGATGGGCCTGCAAGGACTGTGGCCCTGTAAGGACGAACAGAGACGGTCACACCATTTCTTTTATAATGTGGACAAGAAAGGGGCCACATGCTGAACCCGACCCGCTCCGGGCAGGCCTGCATGGTGTCCTTACAAACTCTGAGACCAAGAGTAGCCACATGGGGTGGTCCGCATGGAAACACTCCTGACTGAAAGCCAGTCACAGCAGGGAGCCCCATCCTGGGCCTGTAGCTTCCTTGACAAAGGTCAGTCTGTACCTTAAGTGAGTCTGTCTATTGTCTTTTTGCAGCTAAGGTAACATACCTTTGAAATGTCAAGGTAATCTCCTTTCCCAGACCACAGAGCACGAGACCACAGAACCCCTCATTGCCATCTTGTTACCTTGTTCCCCCCGTACCATCTCTCTCTGTACTGTAAATGTTGATTAACTATCCGGTACCCACCAAGGTAAAGGAAGTAGGTGTCTCTCTGTTTTACTCTTTACCCAATCCCAGAGGTTCACGCCCTCCCTACCCTGCTTTGCTTTCTCCTGCCCCTTAATCTACTACGCAAGGATTTCATGTAACCCTCCTTAAATCTCCTCCTTTGATTCTGATGTATAACATAAGCTGCAACACTGCCCTTCTCTGGAGCATTTTTCTCAGTCCATTGAGATTTTGCTTCCTGGCAATTGTCAATTTGGCTCAGATAAACAGATAACAATTCTTACAGATTTGGACGTTTCTTAAGTGGACAAGGACAACCAAGAAAACGACTTGAGCAGGGTTTTGCAGAGATGAGTGTTGGAAAAATCACCCCCAAGGACCGCCAAACTCTCTCTTTTCAGTCATTATTGAATTCAGAGAAAATGTGCCCTTTCAAGTTTAAAAATTGCAGCTAATGTAAAATCTTTTCAATTGATCAGGCTGAACTATGTACAGAAGAATTCAAGTTTGATATATACATTTACGTTTTTAAAATAATGCTTATAGGTATAATTATTTGTTCTACTACAAGGTACTGTTCTACAATTTTTTTAAAAAAATCGCTGTATTTATATGTTTTTCCTTGCAAGGCACCTGCACCGGGTAATGTCAAGTAGGCAATTTAGAATATAATCTCAGACCACGAAATCCAGTTTGTGGTGAAGAGTTTTCAATCCTGTGGGCCCGTTCTAAAGGGGAAACCTCACCTGTCCAAAGAAATAACATTTTAAAAACCAGTAAACATCCAAGCCTCTCCAGTTTGTACCGATGTTAAAGAAAGATACATTTTGTTTAAAGATGCCCATCACCACATCCCTTCGCCTCATATGGATTGGGCTACAGCAGGAGGCCAAGCGTGTTTTCTGAAATTTAAGCATTTTCAGGAAGAACCTGATATGACCCAGCTGAGCTGTAAGACACCTGTTAGGCCTGTCCCCCAACACCAGAATGACAAAGGAGGTCTGCCAAACACAGAGAGCCTTGAATTAGTCCAACAGAACACACCTTTGTGGGGGCCCTCAGGGACTCTGGCTTAATGAATAAAAAGGAGTGATTTATAATTAGCCCGGCAATTGTCCCTGAATGGGTGTTGCCAAAGTGATTGAAATGTACGCCTTAACCAAGTTGAAAAGTGCCTATCATTCTAATTACACTTTTTTCCCCCTGCTTGGAAAACCTATTTTCTATAGACAAAAGGAAAAGGGGTGGGAAACAGAGATTTCTTAAGAATGTACTATGGGTTCAGCAAGTTGCTTTCATGACCTCATCTTAGCCTGGCAGAGCCCCCGCCCCCCAGAGGTAGGGAGCAAATTCCAAATGGGTGGGGCTTCAAAATGAGGCTTGCTATATTTTTATGTCTCCCATAAAAAATGGCACATTCCCTAGAAACTTTACCTGCCCCTAGGGTTATTATAGTCCCTTATAAGTACCATTTAAGTGTTTAATCAACAGGCACACCTTGGAATTTCAGCATTGTAAGACTCCATCCAAGTTAAGTAGCCCAATTGTCTGCCTCACCCAGGTCCCCAGCCCTCTGATACATGAGATCAGGTATTTTTATGATATTTCTACCAAGATCAGGCCAATGTCCTGAGCATCCAGTGAACTTACATACCAAGTAGGCTCTGAAAAGCCAGAGAGAGGCAGAAACTGAAGGCATTCGGTGTCCACTGCCTATGGGCAGTGATACCTGATTGTTGACATACACGTCACCTCCCCACTCAAATCCTACCAGGGCTGTGTCCCTGCCCCTGACTCAGGATGAAACACAGCCCCTTGGCCATGGCCTCCCGGGCCCTCCCTAAGCTCGCCTCTCTCTGCCTCTGCCCCTACCCTCCACCCTGCTGGCCCCCCACACTACCCCCGAGTCTCCTCAGCACACAGACTTTCCCTGACCCTCTTCCTTGGCCCAGCCCTTTCTTCCCACCACACTTCCTGTATGAAGCAGGAGGAGAGCAGACTTTTTGGACACCTTTCCACAATCCAACATGGAGTCACTGTCAGCCATGACAGTTATGACAAGTGCTACGTTAAGACTGAGGTAATGGGGTGTAATGGGAACACCCTTGGAGAGCCCCAGAATGCCCCAAACCGTAAGTCTGGACCCTGGGAGAGGACCCCATCTGGACACCCATATGAGCGGGACCGCCCCCATGGTGCACTGTATGAATTCAGAGATCCGACCATTTGACACTCAAGCTTGACTGTACCATGGGTCATGCTCTGAGCCCAGTGGACTTCCACTTCTCTGGACACATGTCCCCACTGCAGCCGTCTGGCTTGAGACTGACCCACCTCTCCAGCCACTGACATCACCAGTGACTGGGACTTCATGCCAGACTCTTGCTCTGCTCGCTTCTATAGCCTAAGCTCCCCCTCTCTGTGCGTAACTGCACATAACTCTATCGGCTTATTGGGGAGGTCTCTCCCAACAAAGCCGGCGCTGTGGACAGACACACGTGTGCGAGTGGCCCCTTCGGGAATGCTCCCTTGCTCACGACACTTTCTGAATGCTCCTTCTCATCCATTAGCTCTCACCTTAGATGTCACCTTATCCAAGAGTCCTTCCTTCACTATTTTAGGTGGGTGACCCTCCCACCATGTTCCGTCTCACATCCCGACGGTTTCCCCAGTAGCATTTATTACTATTGTAGTTACAAAATTACATGTTTGTGTTCTTGTTTGTATTTTTGTCGGAGTCCTCACCAGATAGAAATATCTGTTGGGGCAGGATCTTGGACCATTTAGTGCCCTGGGTATTTTCATTACCCAGGGCACTTGGCACAGAACACACGCCCGATAAGCGTTTGTTGACTGGGTAAGAGAGAGATTGGCATGCTGACACCCCGGAAGGACAGAGGGAACATGAAGCTCCAGAGAAGGACTCTGCTCTTTGTGGGTGTAACCGCAAATTGTGCCAAGTTGACTTACACCATCTTCTTGTCTCACTGCAGGCTCAGGCCACAAGTCACCCCCAGGAGCCCAGCACCCAGGACAGCCTGGAGCTGCTCTCTGATGGGATCACAGACGCTCTCTCACCACCCAGATGCAGCTCCTGTGGACACCGATGTTCTGCGTTCAGATCCGAGGGGCTCTGTGCCCAGCCACAGGCCACGGAGGGGCCTTTGTCATCCTCTCTCCGTAACCAGGTGGTCAGCCCGGGCTTAGCCGTGTGGACAGAAACTTCACAATTCTGGGCATCATAGCCAGAGTGAGTGCCTGAGGGTGGACATCGCAGAGTCCTGTTGAAAGTTTTAGCCAATCCAGGCAAGAAATGGGAAGGGAGCCTTCCAGGAAGAACAGGGGGAGGAGGGGGAGGGGAGAAGAGCAGCCACCACAGTTAGTGCTTTCTACGTGCAACGTGCCGTGACCAAAATGAACACGCAGGTCTTGTTTATGCTCCTCAGCCCCCAGGAGTTAGAAGGATACTGAGGCTGATGGAAATGATAAGGCAGCGGAAGTCACCCAGTTATTAAATGACAGAGCTGAGATTAGATTTATTTAAGACAATGCAATTTTTCTTTTTTTTTTTTTTAAGATTTTATTTATTTATTTTCAGAGAGAGGAGAAGGGAAGGGAGAAAGAGCAATGTATGGTTGCCTCTCACATGGCCCTCACGGGGACCTGGCCTGCAACCTAGGCATGTGCCCCGACTGGGAATCGAACCGGGACCCTCTGGTTCCCAGCCCGCGCTCAATCCACTGAGCTACACCAGCCGGGCTGACAGTGCAATTTTTCTAAAACTAAATCCCTCTTGGGGGAGGAGCTGGCAGTCCTTGGCGTACTGTGCTCGGCTCCTCTTAGGTCCACCCTCTTACACCACACCCTTTATGAGAAAATGCAGTCCACCATGCCATTCCAGAAGGCAGCTAATGAGGAGACATGAGCAAAAACGTGCTGCGGGGGCCGAAGAGGCTCAGTGGAGGAAGTGAAAGTGGAGGCCTATGCAACCAGCCTTCCTCCTCCCACCAGGGTGTTGGCTACAGAAATGATAATGGTGAATGATGATGATGACACTTTGGTTTGATGGCTGTTCACTGAACATGAGAACTAACAGCATTGGTCCCAATTTTCAGATGCAGAAACTAAGGCACAGAGAATCTCAAGCTAGGAAGCTAGGAAGGCTTGGGACCTACTCTATCCCTTGTGAGATCTCATAATCGCTACCCCACCCACAGTGCATCGTGGGGTGTTGTTCAAAGGAAGTCTTTAAATTATTGGTCACTACCCAAATGTCACCCATCTCTGGACATGAAGCCTCCAAGTTGTGGTGTCCAGGAGCCAATGGTCCCAAGCCACATGCTGTCCTTAAAGATGCAACTCAACACCACCTGCTCTTAGAAGCTTTCCCAGAGGTCTCCCTCCTCCTTGGAACATCCTCCTCTCTCGTCTGGGCAGCAGTGGTAACACGCTCCTTTCTCCTCGCACTTCTCTGTCACCTTCCCCTGAAGCCCACAGTCTGGTTGAGGGCCGAGAGCATGTTGTTTTGATATGCTCACCCCTTGGCACACAGCAGGTGCATAGAAAATAACCTCTGTGTGGATTGAGCTAAGGAGGAGATTTAGACAGAGACCCATCCCAGAGAGGGTGGCTGCCATGCTGCTGCCCAGCCCTCGGAAGTTGCTTCTTTCTATGGATGATGGGATCTGGACACCAGGAGGCTGGCTAACATGGTCGACTCCTTAAGTCCGGGTGGCTGGTTTCCTCCTTGGGGCCGTGTGGTATGGGCTTCGCAGTTGACCGAGCTAAATTTGGATTCCACTCTGACCCTTCTTGGCTAATTGACCTTGGATAGGTCATTTGATTTATGCTTCTCAGTTTCCTGGTTTGCAAAAGTAGGCATCATGACACTTATGTGGTGAGGATTAAGTAAGACAGTGTATCTGAGTCAGAGTCGCGCCCGGCTCACAGGTTTTAGCTGATGCCATTATTTGCATATGGAGCCACACCAACTACCTCCCCCAGGAAAGCCCAATGGGCTGAAAGGGGAACCTGACCCAACTGGGAAAATTGACCCTATGCACTCAGAGCTCCTTCTGTGCCATATGGCCCACAGCAATGGCTGTCACCTACCTCTCCTGCTCACAAGCCCTGTACTGTTCAGGTTTGACTCCCAGACTAGCAGTCGGGGCTCCCCAGGCTATGTGAGCTGCATGAGGGGGTGGCCACTGAGTGACACACCCATGGGGCCTGACCTGGGGAATTCCCAAGAGTGAAAAAAGGCTGACTCTTTTTGCGATGAGGCGTTGGGACTAAATGGCCAACCAAAGCAGACTAAGGGTGAGGAGGAGGTGGGACTCTGTCCCTGAGTTACTTTTGAGATCATTTCTGGTAGATCATTTATGTCCTAACCCTACATCAAGCTCCTATGACATGCCACATGCCAAGGAACCCCAGTAAAGGGAAGGAAATAGGTAAATGACAGCCACCATGTGAACTGGTGGGAGTGATGTAAGGAACAGGTGGGGAGGTGGCGAGATGTTGCAGCCGGCTTCAGGCGGAGGGTGCCTCTGAGGTCACATCTGTTCTTTTCTTACCCACCTTCAGTGAATGGCTAATTCATGCACAGGGAACAGGGAGAACCAAACCCTTGATTGCTCCAACATCCTGACCACGGGGCTTTGCCTTGGGTTCAGAACAAGGGGGCTGGAGTCAGGCACACCCAGGATGAAATCCCTGCTCCACCACTCACTCAGTCTGTAACCTTGGCCAAGGCCTTGGCCTCCCTGCAACTTATACGGTTAGGGCAACAGCCGCATCAGCCATACTGCGACATG